>OX940974.1:137065603-137127409 GCA_954871275.1 Leptopterna dolabrata | reverse complement strand
GACACTTTTTCCAAGTTGCTGAGAAATCCTTTAATGGTCTTGAACACACTCTCCCTGACAGCTACGTCAGGATCGAGAGCAAGGGAGCACAATGCAGGCAAGATTCGTTTGCAGACATCGTCAAGAGCGAAGTATTGTTGAGAAACGGCTAAACCAAGGGTTCCTGCAGGAGAAAATATTTATCACTTCGCTAACGTAATTAACACCTTATTTCTAAGGTTACAAAGACAATTGAGATATTCCAATATAACTGAAAAACAATGTGAAAAGTAGCAAAACCATGTAATAAATAGAAGAGTGAACTTGAAACTAGATAAGGAAAAAATCCGAAAGTTATAACCACATAAGTGAAGTTAATGTAATCTAAATTGAGATAGCATATTGACATTACCCATTTAAAGAAGTTTAAAGAACTCTTCCTCAGGTAGAGTTATTCCCATAGGAAAAGATTACATGCTTCAACAGGCATTAGACCACTTTCACATTACGGTCACGTGTGTTCCAGCGATTTACTGAACACGCTGGGCGGTGACACTGTCCCCACCACCTAGCATCTCACTTGTGAGTGGGCTATATTTCCATCCTACACTTCTATCTTGTTCCTCCGCCTGCTGTCCCTATCCTGTTCACTTTTTCAATTATATTAAATTCCTACGGTAAAACCAATGGATGCCATGGAATCCATTCCAGTTTGGCTCCTTCATAAAAAATTTAGCGTGAAGAAAAAAAAGAAGAAACTATTGGATTCACCCTATAAATAAGGGTCTCATTTCAAAAGGCACATTACAGTTTTGTTTGATGAGCTTGTTAGTGATCCTATAAAGTTTTTCAATTATTTTTGCATGTCATTTAATTCATTTAAGAGTTGCTGTTGCTGAAAATAACCGAAAAAATATCACTTGAACGACCGTTCTTATTTACTGCTTCATTGATTTTAGTTTTGTTCTGGTTATCAACATAATTTTGTTTAGATGTGTTTAGATGTGTCCAGTCTGAATGAAAATAAGTAGTTGTTCCCGTACCCATTTTTATGTGTTCAAACCTATCTTCCTCTCTGTAGAAAAATGATGATGCTGTTTCAAGAAGTTAGTGAGTGTTAGATACAGGGGCGGATACAGACCAACATTGGCGGGGATGAATACAGGGTGTCTTGGAAACAGGTCTGTAAGAAGCCAGGAATCTATTCTCAGGTCATTTCCAATGAAAAATGTATCATAGCCATTTTCTTCAAACCCTTAGTTTTCGTGTATTTCATCAACATTTTTTCACATAAAACTCGCCATAATAAAATTACAAAAAACGACTGATGACTACTATTGGAAACCTCGTTGAAATTTCCTTCATCCAAACCCCCCCCCCCCCCCCCCCCCCAATTGGAAGATACAGGTATTGCGAATATGGTAATGAAGCTACAGGATACTGGAAACATACATTTATAAAGGTGAAATTACATGCACTGAAGTCAGAACACTTAATGTCATGACACACAGATATTATTCCCACTGAACAGAATATAGAGAAAAACTAAATAATGTCATGATAAAATGTACTGACTACATAATGTCATGACACGTAGATATTCTTCTTCCCACTGAACAGAATGTAGAGGAAAATATCATGGGGAAAAAAAGCAAGCAAAGAACGCAGAACAGAGTAACAGCAGCAAGGGTGAATGGGCGCATGGCAACAACTAATCCCACTCCTCCAACCCTGCATGGAGTCTCTAGTCTCGATTCACCATTGAATGGCTCTTTCTTGGCGCATTAATCATCAGTCACCCATGTCGTCGGGATAGATTCCTGCCTACGGGTCCAAGGTGCATAGAAGTGCTTGATTTTCTGAGGCGATATGAAGCAAAGGACTAATTTTGCTTCGAAGTCTACCAAGGTAGCTGAAGCTTTGTTTTCACTTCTGAGAGGAATCCAATGGTTTGTCTCTAAAATCAACATATCCATCCACTCGCGTTTTACATTTTAGAGCTTTCTGAAAAAATTGGGTTTGGTGTCTATCTGTCTGCCAATCATTGCCACAAGCATAACTTCCTCAGTTCAGATAATATTTTGCTTAAATTTTCAGGGATCATATGGGTTGGGCCCTAGATCGCCCCCTATGAATTTCAGAACCATCGTATTATTGGTATGGCCACTGCGCGCACATGTGCAAATGCAAAACCTGAGATACTGGTGGCTGGAATTTGATGCAATTTTCAGGAACTTTTTTCAAACTACTACTTTCGTTCTCCTTTTTTCAAACTGCACGTTATGGTTCATGCATAACAACAGATCAAACTTATAGATAGAATTCTTGAATCCACCCTAATCTGTACTGAAGTGATCATTCATCATACGTTTATGACCAATACGATCATATTATCGGCACCTACGAGGAAGCTCCTGTGTCATTAAACTTGGCAGACGTTTTCTTCTTTAAAATAAATCAAAGGAAGGTTAACACATGAGTGGATACATACCTACACAATTCCCATGTCAATTGCGATCAGAACAACGTCATTGTAATTACATAATACAATTCATGGTATAAGAAGACTATCTCAATTAATTAGCCCATCGTGGTTAAACACTAGGTATTGCATCTTGCATCGCACAACGCTAGTAACTGTGACCGGCTTTGATACCCAGGGTTACCTGGAGATGGGCTCCGGGGTATATTTTAAGGCAAAACCGATGAGAAACATTTTTGTGCCACAATCAACCAAATAATTTATTCAAGACGGCTCCTTAGGAATATCACCTGTAGAGGTAAGGACCTGTAGGTGAGGGGGGGGGGGGGGTTGTGCCTAAAATAAAAATTAAAATTAGGGCAGTCTCAACTCTTCCCGGTACCCATTTTCAAACACCGTCACAGCTAGACAACTCACGAGGAAGGTGGTTTAAATATAATGTGGCCAACTCCGGGGGGGGGGGGGGAGACTGTGGATCCCTGCCCCCTCCCCATGTTTCCAATTTATTTAAGATAGTTATTATTTTCCTACCAATTACAAGTGCTCATTTCGTCAAAATTTCATTGAAAGGACATGAACTCAATGGAAGAAGTATTAGAATCAACCTTCTCTTTTTTTTCAAAATAGTTAATATTTCTATAGAAATAGTTGAGTTTACACATGTAGCTATCTGTTGTGATCGGCTGCTCCTCCACAACCCATTTATTGTCCGTACATGAAGTATCTCAGAGTGGGGACCCCCTGACCCCCCTCTGATCATGTCAAGGGGATATAAAAGAGCCAGGGGCCATATATTAAATAACCATTCTCAAGCTAACCACGGCCTCGTCTGTTGCTTCCTATATCACTACACTGGTGACCAACCGACGTCGACAACGCCGCCCAGCGCCCGCCGTTCGACTGCGTAGAAGCACCGCCTCCGCAGCAACGCGCCCCACCACGCGCGGCCCCCACCGACGCCACAGTGGCGCCCCACTTCGACGCCCGCCTCGACGGCTATCGCAGCGCCTCCCGCTACTTCGCCCCACCATCACCGGTTCCTATATAAGGAAACGGACGCCGGCGCCTGACACACTTCCTGCTGACACCTCAACGGACTGGCACCCTTGAAGAAAACGAAGATGACTGAGCTGAAACCGAAAACAATTCCCGAAGCGAGTCCGCCATCGATCCTCAAGCTCCGGCCGTTCGACCCCGCATTTCCGCACGTCTGGTTCGCACAACTCGAGATCATACTCGCACACGAAGGCCTCACGACGCCACATGCGAAGTTCGCCCGAGCATTCCTCGCACTCGAGCCCCGACAAGCGGATCTCTGCGCCGACCTCAACCCCTCGAACGCCAACAGCTACCAGACGTTGAAAACCCGCCTTCTAGCTACACACGCACCTTCCGATGGTTCCCGGCTCACCGCCTTACTCCAACCGGCCTCCGACGACGAGCTACCGTCAGTCCTCGCTCGCCGACTCACCCGAGCACTCCCGGCTGACACACCGACCCCACTCGTCCGACAGCTTTTTCTCCGCGCCCTCCCAGAGAGCATTCGCCTACACATAGTGGCGCGTGACGAACCCGACATCACGAAACTCGCTGCGCTCGCCGACCGCCTCATACCCTTCGCCACGCCTCCTCGGGTGGCTACCGTCTCCGAAGAGGTTGAAGTGATACACAACAGACGACAACGGCGCTCGCCGACGCAGCCGACATCGAACACACGCCGCCCGACGACCACCCTATGCTTCTACCACCGCACATGGGGCCCCCGAGCACAGAAATGCCGCAGCCCCTGCAGCTGGCGCACGAAACCGTCGGAAAACGCCAACGCACGACCCGACCAGCCGTAACGGCCGTGCGCAACCCACCAACATCTCGGCTCTTCATCAGATGCAAGCGAACCGCCCTACACTTCCTCGTTGATACCGGCTCCGACGTATCGATCGTCCCGAACACCCTGCTACGTCGAAAAACCACACGTCCAAGCGCTCTACGTGCCGCAAATGGCACCGAGATCAAGATGTGCGGAACACACTCCGCCTCAGTACACCTACCTGATCTCCCTCCATACGAGTGGACCTTCACAGTCGCCGACGTATCGACACCGATCCTCGGCTCCGATTTTTTGACGTATCACGGCCTACTCGTCGACCTACCCAACGCCCGACTCATCAACGCGGCCACGCAGTGGTACATCACCGGTACAGTGGAACTTGTACCCCCGAGCCAATCAATTTGCACGACAACAGCGAACGAGCCTCGATTTCAAGCCCTCCTCAACGGCTACAAACCTTCCGACACACCATGCGACGCCCCTGTCGAACATCTCGTCGTCACGAAGGGACCCCCGTGTCATGCGAAACTTCGCCGATTATCACCGGACCTTTACGCGAAAGCAAAGGCCCATTTCGGCGAATTACTAGCGGCGGGGGTCATCGAACCTTCGGAAGCGCCCTGGTCCAGCCCGCTCCACATCGTACCGAAACCCGGCAGTGACATTCGCCCCGTCGGTGACTACAGAGCGCTGAATCGACTAACTATACCGGATCGCTACACTGTCCCACACCTACACGACTTCACGACAGCCCTGTACGGGACTACCGTGTACAGCACGTTCGACCTCGCCCGCGCATTTTTCCACTGCAAAATCAGCGAACGCGACGTGCCGAAAACAACGATCCTAACACCCTTCGGCGCCTACCAATTCAAACGAATGAATTTCGGCTTACAAAACGCAGCGCAAACGTGGCAACGCTACATGGACCACGTCCTACGCAACCTACCTTTCGTGTACTGTTACCTAGATGACATACTGGTCGCCTCGGCGACCCCGTCTGAACACTACACCCACGTACGCACGCTCCTCGAGTCCCTCGCTAAATACGGCCTACAAATCAATACAGCCAAATGCCAGCTCGCCCGACCGTCAGTCAAATTTCTCGGCCATAACGTTTCAGCCGACGGGATCACACCCCTACCGGAACGCACGGCCCTCATCAAGAAATTCCCTCGACCCAACACCGTACACGAGGTTCGAACATTCCTCGGCCTCATTAATTTCTATCACCGAGCCTTACCACGAGCCGCACCTACTCTTCGCCCCCTAGTGGAAATGATACCACCCGACGCCAAGAAAAAAGACAACCGCACGCTCACGTGGACCACCGACGCAGCTGACGCATTCGACCGCGCAAAACGCTTACTCGAAAGCTCCGTAACACTCGCCCATCCGGCCCCGACCCAACCACTCGTCCTACGTACGGACTCATCGGATTTCGCCGTCGGCGCAGCGCTGCACTTCATCGACAAATCGCACCTACGCCCGCTGGGTTTTTTCTCACGCACCCTCAACTCGGCTCAACGTAATTACAGCGCATTTGACCGCGAACTATTGGCTATATACCTCGCCATAGTGCATTTTCGCCAACAAATCGAAGGGCGCCCACTGACAGTCTACACAGACCACAAGCCCCTAACGACCTCCCTTGCGACTCAATCCAATACGGCCCCGCCAACGAGACTTCGGCACCTTAGATTCATCTCCGAATTTACTACGGACATCCGGTACGCCGAGGGCACAACGAATATCGTCGCCGACTATCTCTCTCGCCTACCACCAACGGCTAACACAACCACTGCCCACGCAGTCACGGACCATAGCACCCCCTTCACGATCCAACAACTCGCCGACGCACAGGCCGCCGATGACCACCTCGCCACCATGGCTCTCACGGCACACCGAACACAAGGCCACGACATCATGTGTGACGACACCGACGCCGCGCCCCGCCCCTACATCCCGACGCCGCTACGCCTCGCCGTTTTCCGGCACCTACACGGGATGACACACCCGGGGATTAAAGCAACGACCGCCATCATCCGAGCCCGATACTACTGGCCAAATATGACCTCATCAATCAGGCTATTCACCCGCGCCTGCCTGAGCTGCAACCGAGCAAAAACAACGCGCCACATCAGGGCCCCCCTCGGCGAATTTCCCGACGCAGCGCCGCTCGAACACGTCCACATAGACCTCTTCGGCCCACTACCACCGTCGGCAACGAAAAAATACATACTGTCGGCTGGTTCGAATGTGCACCCCTCTCGACCATTTCTGCCGACGCAGTAATCACGGCCCTACACACCCATTGGATCGCATGCTATAGCTCCCCTGCACACATAACCACCGACCAGGGCACACAGTTCACCTCCGCCGATTTTCACAAATACTGCACATCCATGGGCACGGAGGTCCATCACACGAACACATACCACCCACAAGCGAACGGCCTAGTCGAGCGACTACACCGCGTCCTAAAGGACGCAATAATCGCCACCGCCACGTCCCGCACTTGGGCCACACAACTCAGCGGCCTCCTCCTCGGCCTACGAAACCGCCCGGGCCCCGACGGCTACTCGCCGGCCCAACGCCTCTTTTCGGCCACACCACGCCTCCCAGGGGATTTGTTCGCTCAACCGCCACCGACAACCGTACCCCTCCGCACGAACGAGTCTTACCGCCACTGCACTCAGTCTTACATGCCTACTACCATGCGCACAGCGACCCATGTGTACGTCCGCGTCGACACACCACGGGGTAAACTAGAGCCACCCTACACCGGCCCCCATCAAATACTAACGAACAATGGAAAAACAGTCACGTACCTCACGGACGACCGCCGCACGCCATCAGTATCAATCGACCGATGTAAGCCGGCACCCCCACCTACGCACACCACGGACACCGCAGCCGTCAACAGCGACGCCAGGCACCCCCGTGCTCACTGTCACAACCCCGCCACACCACACAGTCACGCTGCAGCTCCCGCCTTACGCCGGTACCTGCAGCGACTGCTGCCTCCACGGGGTACGGCGACCCCAACTGCACACTGCCGGAGTGCAAGTCTCGCCAGACGTGTGCACCAAGGCCACCTACGCTCGCCACCTGACAAAGGCGCCACCGCCACCAACCGGACACGCCCCACCGCCCCACGACAACGACCCACGCAACCACCCGGACAGCCACTACGAAACCACCGCAACCAGCACCCGCACCTCCCACGCCCGGCAACCGCCACAGCAAAAAATTTAACTAAATGCGTTACTTAAATGCTGGGGGGAGCAGTGTTGTGATCGGCTGCTCCTCCACAACCCATGTATTGTCCGTACATGAAGTATCTCAGAGTGGGGACCCCCCGACCCCCCTCTGATCATGTCAAGGGGATATAAAAGAGCCAGGGGCCATAATTAAATAACCATTCTCAAGCTAACCACGGCCTCGTCTGTTGCTTCCTATATCACTACACTATCTATACATAAAGCAAATAGGTAGTAAGGAAGGTATTCCATATCTGTATTCTTTTTGCTTTAGTGATCTCATTGAAATGACAAGGTTATTGACAAGAAAAATAGATAGGCACCGAAGGCTATATAGTGCACGTACCTAGTTCAGATACCATTGAGATAAAGAAAAGGGACTTTCAGAAAGTGAGACAAAAGCTATTTTTGTATAAAGCTCAATAAATGTTAATTAGGTGTTAATTTTATTAAAGTGGTACATAGATTTCAGCCACAGAGGATCGAGTTTGATACCGTATCCTTAAGTATCCTAAAGGTGCAGCGACTCTGCCCGGATTTCTAGTGCCTACTCCTTGATCCAATAACTTTCGTTCAGGTTCTGTTATTAATTTAATACCGCAACAGCATGCCATCAATAAAGAATCGACATTATTTGTACTCATCGATTCCAAAGGGATGAAACTGAATTTCAAAGGTGGATGATCATCGAAGTACCAAGAATTGCTGGAAGCATTGGCCAAATACCAGTAGCTTGTATGAATTACAGACCTAGTACGATAGGAAACGATAATGAACTTAAGAAGTAGAATTTTACTGTCAGTGTTTTAGGACCAAGACTAAATTCCGAAGAATATGAGCTGAAGATGGCTGTTTGTGAGCCGTTAGTCATTTGAGGGACAAGGGGGCGCATAGGATTGATATTTCCTTCCGGGCGTTCTTCTGTGTCCTCTGGATTAAGTCCAAGCAGTTCCAGACCAGTTTTGCAGATGAAAGTAAGGTAGAGACAGTGTGGTACAGAACAGGTACTGAAACTGTCACAAATGTGGTCGAATCTCTATTAGGTACAGGAAACCTTAACGGGGGCATCCACAAGTCACCTTTGCAAGTGTTGCCCAATGAATAATTTTCGTGTGATTTATTTGATGACTGAGACATTGACGGCAGTAGAAATGAAACTTTTAGATGAAATAAAAAGGTGACGAGAAAAGATAAACAGTATGACGGCGATACGAGAGAGCATGGGAGAATTTAAAAAAGTGGAATCCGTATCGATCGAGAGATGGCGGATCTGAAGAAGGTAGGTGAGCTCAACCCTTAGTCCGTCAGCTGACTTACCTCCTCCGAAACCTGCTGCAATTCAGGTGGCACAGAGTTCCAAATATTTACGGCACAAAAATAAGGATGAATTTGATGAAAATTGTCTTATAGCATCAGAACTATGATGCTTGTTACTACCCAAAGAATTCAGCTCAATTATTATTAGCGCTAAACAGTGAAATGTAATGGTAATCGCCGTGAGCATGCACAGTAGCTAGGGCGTTCATAGATATTGTAAAGCAGAGAGAAGGTTGATGCCACAGGGTTTACGGCCGCAAAGTGTTGCATGCCGCTCCTATTCTAGTCTGTGTTCTGTGCTCCCCTGAAGGTAGGCGTAAAAAGGTTACCCTTTCCTAAAAATTACGATCCAAAATTAGAGCAGATATTCTTGTATTTCAAGGGTGTTTGCACTTTTTCTCAACTTGAGCAGTGAGAGTAACGAATTTTGTGTTGTGGCGAGAAAAATAAATAGGAGAGGTGAGGTTTCAGAATCAATTATGGGGCGAAGCCTGCAACACATGTTCGTTCTTCTTTCTAGTTAGAGCTAACACTTTAGACGAGTTGTTAAACATTGGACCATTCTGTATGGAGAAAAAAATTAACTAACCAGCATTGCGCACAGGGGGAAACGGATCATTCAGTGACCGAAGGAAGGCAGACATGAGGATCATTCTCCTGTTCTGAGGATTCAGACAATATCCAACCTTGGTGAGGCAAACAATAGTATTCGTTCGAATACCACCCTAAAATTAAATTGTGATTAGATTAAATTCAAATATTTAAGGGATACCATTAGAGAATTATATGACATTCAGATTGAAATGATTCGCAAGCGAAAAAAAGACAAATAAAACCAATGAAAGTTGGATAGCCAACAAAAATTATAAAGACATGATGAGTGGACTGATATGAGCTGAGCCAAGTAGCCACACTATACAGAGATCCCCTGCCACTATGAGATATCAATTTAAAATTGAATTCTCAATTTAAAAGAACCGGGCAAAATATCAGTTAGGGCAATACAATCCAAGTATCATTGATTTAGAGATGTGACTGAAAGGAAAAAGTGCTAAAACAAAACTAAACTTGCAGGAATACACCAACCTAACTGTTGACATGAAATTATACTCCTATCAAATAAATTCGTTCTTCAAATACTGAGGTGGGGTTGGATACGACTACATTACAGTTTTCATGTGTTTATCTGATAAATTTTTCGTATGAAACAGCTTTAAAAACTTGACAAATAGCCCTCTACACCCTTTTGCATCATATTGACCCTCAGCATCATGAGTAAAGCTATAACAGAAGAAATCAGAGTGAGAAGCATTGCACATTACATTTTGATGCGGTGAACTGCTTTTTCTTGCATTACCTACAGCAAAAATTTGACAGAAGTACTTGAAAAGTGAGAAAAGTTTAACAAAATTTGACATTGAGTCAAGGTGAGGGCGGAGGCAGCTCCAGAGGAGGGAAAAGAGCAAAAACAATAGGTTTACACAGTGACCAGCTAAGGTACCGTCATCCTCACCACTCGCGGTTCAAAATGAGCGAAAAATTAATTTACATTCATCTCTGGAACTGCTTGAACAATCTGCAGTCTGTAAAGTTTTCTGTTATTGTTATCTCCAAACTCGGGTTAACATTCAATTTTGAAATCTAAATGCTCATTTTTCATGGTTTTTTCCATTATTGTGTTTGCTCCTTGACTCAGAATTTAAAACCCAAATTTCCCCTTCCTCCCACGTTTTCAGGGAAAAATAAATCGAAATAATTCAATCAATTTATCTAAATAAAAATGACACGTATGTAATTAGGTTATATATTTTATTTTGAAGAATCCATATACTGTCAGATTGAAAATGCTACTGTTAGCTCAGAGTGTATTAGAGAAACTCCACACAATAGGGGCCCTCTCATCTTCAGGTTGAGCTGTCAGTCAACGTGCCAGAACTTTCTCTGTTGTACGTAATGGGAACCTATTGAGGGTGAAACCAAAAAATACCACCGGTAAAATATTTCTTGTACAAGACTTGACCTAAAATCGCATTTCACAGGTAGGTAATCAACTCCTTGCAGTAAACTGGAGGCTTGATGAAGCAGCTGGGACTCAGTAGGAATTCCTTTTCTTGCTTTGCTTCCAAGTCTACCAAGGTAGCGGAAGCTTTGTGATCAGTTTTGAGAGGAACCTTTCAACCTCTCAAACTGAATAAGTAATCGCGTTTTAGACCCTTCCTGAATGGTTCTGTGTATATCTGCTATTCTTTCTGTCTGTGTGTCGGCCAAACCTTCCAATGCGCATAAAATGTCCGACAAAACTGGCCGAATTCAGCTGATATCTGGGAGGTGCCCAATATAGCCCAATTTTAACTTCTTCGAAATGAATTAATATTTTTTGTTCATCATCTCCCTAATGTTACATAAACTGCATTTTGGTTTATTATTTTCAATAATGAACCTTTGGAATCGAGTATGAAAAAAGAAAAAAAAAGAAAAAAGAAATCCCCCCTCCCCCCCTGCAACATTTGATGGTTTCCGTTTCAAGGTATCCCCGTAAATAGAATAAAAAATTACTGTCCGACCACCATACTTCGTTTTGTTTTATTATTCTGCGAATACATCGATGTATTCGCTTGGCAAAACATTTTTATAACACCCCCAAAATTTTTCCTTTTACGTTTTCAAGGTGCATAGATTCCAAAAATGCAATGTCCGTCCGCCATACTATCCACATCTACTATATTTTCGGTCCATCTGGCCCCTAGCTGGGTCCACTTGGGCCCGTTTGTCCCGAAACTTTGCAGCCCAATCGGAATATACTCAAGGATATTGTGTGAAAAATGGGGGTAAAAGTAGGGTTTTTTGGTGTTTTAGTAACGAGCTTGTGAGGTATCGTTTTCCATGTCTGTTAGGGCGAGGAGACCGAAGATGGAGACGATTTTGACCGAAGAGTGGAACAGTGAGGTTATAACGAAGTTTCAACCATAACTTTACGTTAAATTTTGGTCTAAAATCTTCGTTCTTCCACACACAGTTTGGATCCCCATTTGGGTCCTAGTTGTGCTCTGAAGCTCGGCAGCCCGATCGGAATACACCCAGGGGTGTTATGGGAGAAAAATGGGTGAGAAATAGGGGATTGCGAGGGATTTTTGAGGTTTTAGTGAATATGAGCTTGTGAGGTATCGTTTTCCATGCCTCTTAGGGCGAGAAGACCGAATATTAAGTTGATTTTGACCGAAGAGTCAACGAAGGTTAAGCTCCCGAAATTCATTTTTTATGAGTCAAAAACATGGGAAATTGCCTGAAATTACCACAAATTTGTATAATAACACTAGAAGTAGTATTAGCAGGTGAATCAAGGCAATTAAATAGTACTATCAATGATAACGATAATCTGTAAAAAAAAAGGAAAAAAAGCAGAGCCTAATTCTTGTTCTTGGGTGCCAAAATTTGTGGAAACCATCAAAAATAACTATTTAAATTATTGCACATGAAAGAAACAGTAAATGAACAGCCAACATTTCTGTACTATGTCCAGTAGAATAATAAACCCATGTGACAAGGAGTTTGCAGCGTTTTACCATTTCATTTGAAGAATGATGGTTATTTTAGATTTCGTTGATAGGTAGATACTGCTGTAACGTGAACAAACGGTATGCTGCATGAATAACAACAAATAATAATTATTAATGACAGAATTCTTGAGTCCACCGCATATTTTATGAAAGTGTAATTGCCCGACCGGCTCCATTACTCGATTTAGGGCATACTTGAGGGAACTACAGGACAGAAAACCAGAAAACGACCACAGGACCACAGAAAAAAGTGACAGGTATATGCAGAAGGGGGCATCTATACAGATAAGCAATAAACCGTTGTGTAATCATTTTCAGCGTTTTTTAAACTGCAATAACATTTTCGAACTGCCAGGTTTAGCTAATTTTTGTAGAAATTGGGTGGGGGGAGGGGTCAAATATTATAAAAATTGGTAAACATGGTTAAAATCATCAATAATTCATGTAAACATACTGAAGAAAATGGAATTTATAATGGTGAATCAAGACTTAAAAATACTGTTTCGATAATCACTTTTTCCTCTTTTTTTCTGACAGGTGAAAGTGGGTGATGAAATCTGAGTATTTGGGGGTTAAAAATTACCAAAAACTGTCAACACCCACAAACTTCCCATTCAACCTCTGATATTCTGGTTGATGAATTGGATCTAACTAATTCTGTGTATAGCCGTTTTCTTACTTCATTCATAAAATGCAGGATCTGTACGCCTACGTCTAATATGCCGTCAACATACCTAGTTGACAAATGAAGCGGAGTCTGAGATCATTACCTAATGTGAGGGAAAACCAGGGGTTAGAAGAAGCCGCCTCCCTGTATCCCTATTTCGTTTTCTATTACATCTGGAGCCCACCCTGATGCCATGATATTATGATGTGATGCTACCTCATATGAAGTGCCATTGCAAAATGTCGCAGGCTAAATCAAATGAGCCGGTGTATTTGAAAAACTGCCTCCCCATGACGTAATATATGCCGCTAAACTTATAAGTAAGAAGAGCCGCAAAGAGCAGAAGGAAGGGGAATAATATGAATACTTTTAGCAAACTTTTACTAATTATTTTTTCTTTATTTAATAATATTTTTATTTAATTTATATAATCTCGGATTTTCTTAAATTAGCATATTTAACGTCTTTCTTGAATCTGTAAAGATTTATGCTTGTTATTCTTGCTGATTATTCTGTCCTTGTTGGCTACCTACTTAAGTGCATGGGTTTATTATTCGATTGGACATACCTACAGCAATTACGGCAGTTCATCGTTTCTTTCACGTGTAATAACTGAAATACCAATTTTTGATGGTTTCCACAAATTTTGGTCCCCAAATACATGAATTAGGCTCCTGTTTTTATTATTTTTTTACAAATAATCTTCAATCACTGATGGTTCCATTTAATTGTCTTGATTAACCTGTTGGTACTACTTCTAGTGTTATTACACAAATTTATGGTGATTTCAGACAATTTTTCAGGTTTTTGACTCATAAAAAATGACTTTTGGGAGCTGAACCTTTGTTAAAACCTCAATTCTTCACTCTTTGGTCAAAATCAACTTGTCTTCTCGCCCTAAAAAACATGGAAAACGATACCTCAAAAGATCTTGTTCACTAAAACCTTTAAAATCCCAGAAAAATCCCTATTTTTAAACCCATCCCCCCCCCCCCCCCCCATAACACCCCTGGGTGTATTCCGATGAGACTGCCGAGCTTCGGAGCACAACTAGGACCCGAATGTGATTTCAGACCAAAATTTAACGGAAGTTTAAGGCTGAAACTTCGTTAGAACCTCAATTTTCCATTCTTTGGTCAAAATCGACTTCATATTCGGTCTCCTTGTTCTACAAAACATAGAAAACGATACCTCACAAGCTCATGTTACAGAAACACAAAAAAGCCCTAGTTTTACACCCATTTTTCACCCATAACACCCTTGGGTATAAATTACGATCGGGCTGCAAAGTTTCGGGACACAATTTGTGCCCAAATAGAGCCTGTACGCTAAACAACGAATTTTTTAGACCGAAAATAAAGTAGATATGGATGATAAGGCGTACGGCGGACGGCACACGGTGGATGGACATCGCATTTTTGGAATCTACGCACCTTGAAACGTAAGAGAAAACATTTCGAGAGGTGTTATAAAAATGTTTCGCTGTATTCACAGAATAATAAACCAAAACGCTGCAGTCCTTGTCACATGGGTTTATCATTCTATTGGACTTACCCACAGAAATGTTGGCTGTACATTTATTGTTTCTTCTTGCGCAATGACTGAAATAGCTATTTTTGACGGTGTCTACCAATTTTTACCCTCGAAAACACGAAGTAGGCTCCTGTTTTTGACTAATTATCTTTGAAGATTGATACTGCCATTTAATTGCCTTGATTCACCAGCTAACACTACTTCCAGTGTTATTATACAAATTTATGGTAATTTCAGACAATTTCCCAGGTTTTTGACTTATAAAACTGAGAAGTTTGGGAGCTGAACCTTCGTTACAACCTCATTATTCCAGCTTTGGTCAAAATCAACTTCATATCCGGTCTGCTCGCCCTAAAATACATGGAAAACTCCTCACAAGCTCATGTTTACTAAACCCTTTCTCACGCCCATATTTTCCCCTCCCACCTTAACACCCCTAGGTGTATTCCGACCCGGCTGCCGGCCGAGCTTCTGATCACAAATAGGACCCAAATGTGTTGCCAAATGGGGACCCAAACTGAGTGCGGAAGAACGACGATTTTAGACCAAAATTTAAGGTAAATTGAAGGCTGAAACTTTGTGAGAACCTCAACTCTTTGCTCGTTGGTCAAAATCGACTTCATATTCCGCCTCCTCGTCCTAAAAAACATGGAAAATGATACCTCACAAGCTAATTTTACTAAAACACCAAAAAACCCTATTTGTATACCTTGTTTCACCCATACCACCCTTGGGTATATTACGGTCGGGCAGCACAACTAGGGCCCAAATGGAGCTTGTGTGCGAAAGAACGAATTTTTCAGAGCGAAAATGAAGTAGATATAGATGATAAGGCGGAAAGCGTAATGGGGAGGGAGGGGGGCTTGCATTTTTGGAATCTACACACCTTGAAACGTTAAATAAAAAAATATTATTCACAAAATATAATAAATCAAAACCAGAAAACTAAGGATGAGTGAAGAATTCCTTGAATTACTGACAAAAACGGAACGTAAGTGGTGTTAAAAACATTTTCACGCATAAATGACCAAAAAGTGTACGTTTAATAATTTAAAACTGCTAAAATCATGGTGCACTCCGTGAAATGGACAAATTCAGAGGAGTTCGGTAATAAAATTGAAATGAGGTAGTTAGGTAAGATGTAGAATCCGAAAATGCACGCCGTACGCCGTAGTTGGCACTTTTCTTAGCTACCATGAACTAAAATTAATGAATTTCGTTTGGGGTCTAGTTGGTCTGCAAAACTCGGCGTTACTGTCTTACTCTCCAAGGGGTGAAAAAGAGAGGTTGAAATTTTCAGAACGCCGTAGCTCGAAATTTTTCAATAGAAGGGTATGGTTTTTTTAAACGTTTTTGAATTGAATTGAACTAAAGCATTTTTTGAGACCACCCGGAGCATTGTACGACCAGCCGTTTGTTTGCACCGAAAAGCTTCGTCAACATGATCGTGAATCAAACCTCCGGCCCAGATATTATTGCGAGGGATCACCTGATTTTAATCACGGATGGCTGTATGAAGTCGAGCTGGATGTTCTGTGATATTATTCTATTTGAAAAATTATGGCTCTTTTTGGATTTTGTTGATAGGTACTTTTGTAACTTGAACAAACGTTATGCTTCATGCATAACAAAAAATAATTAATGCTCGAATTATTGAATCCCGCGCATTTTTATGAAATGTCATTCCCGGGCTGGCTCCAGTTCTCGATTTAGGGCTTTCCTGGGGGGAGCTCGAGGGTAGGTATTGAAGAAAACTGATCTACGGAGAATGGGCATCTATAAGGGTCAATTATTACACAGCGGTTTCTCACACAACTATTTATTACACAACGGTATATTATTTACCTTATACTTCATTAATAACAACAAATAATTAATGATTGATTATTGAATCCCGCGCGTTTTTATCAAACTGTCCCCGGCCGACTCCAATACTCAATTTAGGGCTTTCCTTGGGGGAGCTGGAGGGTAGGTATTGACCACAGAAAAATGATCTACGCAGAAGGGGCACCTATACAGGTAAATTATTACACAAGGGTTTATAATTTTACCTTATGCTTCATGAATAACCACAAATAATTAATTATTGAATTACTGAATCACTCGCATTTTTATGAAACTGTAATTCCCAGGCCGGTTCCGATACGTGATTTAGGGCTTTCCTGGGGGGGGGGGGGGGGGGGGAGCTCGAGGGTAGGCAGTGACCACAGAAAACAGTGATCTACGCAGAAGGGGCATCTATACAGGTAAATAATAAACCGTTGTGTGATAATTTGCAGCGTTTTCATTCTATAGACATATTTATCACTTGGGCAGGTACACATTCTACTCTCTGAATTGAGAATTTCCTCCAAGTTTTCAGCATCCAAGTGTACAAAGTTTGAATTTTTGAACACCAGAACCAATTTGCGGAAATTCTATGATGATTCTGAATCTAATGCAATTTACAAGTTGAAAATCGGTCAATTATTAACGAAACGAGAGTGAAGATAAAATTCCCCTTGATAGGGTGCCATCTGTTGAATATCTACAAGTTTTTTCCTGGCTATTTCCTTTTATTAAAGCATCTGAATTGTGAAATCGTTATTTCGATACAGATTTGTTACAGAATTTCGAATTCAGCTGATGATTCGTTTTTTCACCGTTTATGATGCAACAGGAGATCTCACTAGTTGAGCTTCTTTTTTTTTCATCAAGGAACTAGGTAGGTAGGTAGATCACGTTACTTTAAACTGCACATAGATATGTCACATTTTAAAGAGCTAAGTTTAGCACCAGCTCTGCTCGCCTTAGCTGTTGAATATTTTTGTCATACAATATGGATGATCATACGTATATACTAGGAACTCTATATTTTGACGTGGAACAAGGTAACAAATGGTTTTTGCACTAAACCCATGATGTTTACCTTTAGTGTTTACCCATGATATTTACCCTTAGAGACTGAGGCAGCTGTTGACCAACAATGAATAGAATTAAAAGAATTATCAGATATTGATGGGCCTGTTTAGCTCAGTTGTTATGTACTTGATATAATAAATAATATATCAATTGAAAAAAAGAAGCTATTATAAACATGTGACTAATTGGAATTATCTTTTATATGCTAACAGTTTCCAACAGAAAATACTATAGGGACTGATAGAAATGAAAGGAACCGAGAAAAGAACCGAAAAAGTTTGAGGTGTTTACTGAACAAAAATGATACAATCGGCTATCACTTTGTTCTGACATGAACAACGTCACTTCATGGAATACTGAGCAGTACAGTCTTCGGAGGCTCATAAGGCAGACTTGTTGAGAATCGGCAGAAAGGGGAATTTCATCAGTAACACTATTATTGACAGTTTCGGAGGCTTCCAGCAAAAGGCCCCGGCCCGCTGGACAAAGCCACATATGGAACGGGACAACACTCCAAACGGCTGTCTATTGCTATCCTACAATACTAATACTCTACAATGCAATAATAGATAAACAAAATAGCACCTGATCATCCTTAGCAAGAATTCTTGCAAAATGCGTCATAAGTTCAGTATTTAAATTTCGATCATTCAATTTAGGTGCTATATGGATCATGGCCTGTAAAGAGAAGAATAAGCAACTTTAAATCAACCTATGGATTGATGAATTACTAGTAAACATACATTTTTTAATGGTTCAAGATTACTTGATCAAAGTAAAGTAAATATTATAGTATATAGGAGTATTTTACTGGGCCCTTAAGTACCAGGGGACCACTGTTTGCTTTGTCATTCATCATAACCTGACAGAATGAAATATTATTATGCACCAGGTAAGTATACGTAATAAAATATGGGCAACAGGTTAGTTTTCTCAGTTGATTTTCTAATTTAATATACAAATGAATCACTTACCTTTACTGTTTGCTCTCTGATTCTTGGATTAGTATCCATGAAACCATTTACTATTTGAGGGAAGAAACTCTCATTGATGACATTTGGTGGAACTTTGTCTGAAATAACAAAATGATGAAACTATTACACCCAAATAAAGCTCAAAAACTAAGCATATACGGCACCACAACCTCAGGCACAAACCAGTCATCTATCAAACCCGGATTGGCTGATGAAATAAACAAAGGTGGGCGAGGAAAGTAAGGTGGTACGGTAGTTCCAATACGGATACAGGTTGAGAATAAATGTTTACGCCAATAAGTAATTGGTCGATATAGTTAATAATTCTTTTGTTGGATTCTAAGTTAAATTTAATTTCGTTTAGGTTTGTGATGTTAGGTGAAGTTTTGGTGCCTATGATTTCGATTGTGAGTGTCAAGTGCGATAAGAGCGGGATGATCCTCTATCGGTATTGCAGTCCGCAACTTCGACCCGTCTTTGTAAACACGGTTCACGTCTTGGTCGTCATCGTTCAATTACGTCCGTGCCCCCCCCCCCCCCTCATTATCTCTCCCTCTTGCTACCACCTCCTCACCAGTCCTGTATGAAATCGCTTTGCGACAACACCCGACAGATCTCAAGATCCCCAAAACTTGCGTGCTGGAGATTTCCGTAAGGAGCCTTAAGGTACTTCACCGTTTAAGTACCGTCTTCGCACCTGACTGGCAGTCGTCGCCGTTAGGATCGTCGATATTTCGGGTATCGCTCTTCATTTGAAGAAAATACGGATTCGGCAGTTGAGTGTGCAGTGGGGGCACATTTTCACCGTCTGGGCGATCTGCATCAACCAGTCTCGGCATCCCGCTCCCCTCCCGTCCATCAGCGGTCGCCGCTTCCATTCCCGCCGCCGGCACAGTAATTTTTTTGTCCTTGGACTTGAACATCTGTTTGCTTACTCGAATGAATGAGTAATTAAGTTAATTTCAATCTAGATTTTATTTTATTTTCATACAAAAGGGGCTCCTTAAGTTCATTTTTCACAGATCATTTTCAAAAATATATATAAACTATTTTTTAACAAGGTAGAAATTGGTTTTTATGATTTTAAGATAAGGACCCATTCTCCTTGACAATAAATATAAATGAGTTAAACTTCGATTTAACTATCGTTTCTTAATAGATGTGTTTCGGTACATGGGATTTAATAGTTGAAATGCCCTACCTGGATAATAACTGTATTAATTATCCGTAACATGGATCCTATACCTCACAAGGACCATACAACATCCCGCCCCGTGAGTGTTGCAGGTTTTCTTGGCAGGGCGCACAACAAGGCCAGATCTAGTAATGATTCCTCCAGGGGGAGCTTCAGGGGTAGTCCTGCAATAGGGGTATCACCAACCTCAGACAGCATGAATCCAGAAAAATCAGATATCACAGTGTTGTCCAGTTGAGTTTCTGTGGGAAGCGCCTTTGGGTCTGTTGGGAGGTCCCCGCCAACCAAGCCGCTGGAATGATCAATTGTCAAGGGGGCCTTGTTTTTTACCCAATAAGAGCCCTTCAGCGACAGTACTCCTAGTTTCTTCATGTCTTGAACCCAGATGTAACTCCCAAATGTTAAAGGTGGAAGCTTCCTAGTACCATGTTGTTGATCACAATAGGCATTATACCTGTTTTGACAGGCACCCTTCCCTCTCCTTCAGACCTGTAAGGTCAGATTTTTTGTCCAACATTGGAGGCAGGGCCGGAAGATTATCCCGAAGTCTACGATCATATAGAAGTTGTACAGGGATGAATCCATTTGCTATAGGAGTATTTCTGTAGCTATGTAGGGCCAGATATGCATCATCCATGCTCTTTCTCAGGACGGTCTCATTAACTAGAAAAAGTCGGAACACAAAGAAGGCTCAAAGTTCCGTACACTCCTCAGCAGAAAGAAAAAACAGGACACTAGCAGAAATGGCTAGATGTATGCTGATTCAATCAAAAATGCCCCCTCCCTTCTGGGCAGAAATCATGTTCACAGCTGATCATATCAGGAATAGATGCCCATCACGAAGTATAAATGGCTTAACACCATATAAACCTCCAGCAGTAAAAATATTTCAGGGTACTTAGGTCAAAAGCCTATTATCTAGAAAAAACCATAAACAAACGGAAATTTCAATCAAGATCAAAACCATGAATTTTCGTGGGATATGCACCCACCTCAAAAGCCTACAAACTGTGGGACAAAGAAGAGAAGAAAGTCATAATATCACGAGACGTCAGATTTTTAGATAAACTTAATGACATTGATGAATTTGAAGAGTTTTTACCCGAAAAAAATAGCCTTAAAACAGCCCAAAAATCAAATCCTGAAGCCGAAATAGACATCTACACAAACCCTAGCAGAACACAGAATGAAAATGAACAAGAACAAGAAGAATTTCATGATGCCAAAGAAGAACTGGATGCTCCAACTTTGGATCAAGATCGGTTAAGTGGAATTATAACATGCCAAGGACCTGGGAGACCAAGAATTGAAAGATCAGGGCTATCAGGTAGGCCAAGAAAAATATAATCTGTACGGAGACCACCTACCCATCCAGTCGATGCTGATCTTGAATGTACACTAATGAGGAATGAGGAATGTCTCATGGCCGAAGAGTTTGCTACTATAGCAGATACCCCAGCACTCTCCCGCCCTGACACAAAGGGGTGGAAAGAAGCCGTAAAATCAGAATATAGTTCAATTCTCGAAAACGGAACATCTGAAATCATCGAGCAGCTACTGCAGCCTAACATCATTGGATGCAGACTAATTCTCCAAGAAAAACCAAAAGCGGATGGCACACTTGAAAAACAAAAGGCAAGAGTAGTAGCCAAGGGGTTCAACCAGAGGTATGGTGCGGCCTTTCGGAAACCTATACACCAGTTGTCATAATGAGCTCAAGTAGAACCCTAATGGCCTTGCCTGCAGAATTTTATCTAGAAGTTCATCAAATGGACGTCGTCACAGCATTCCTGAATGGAGACATGGAAGAAGACACTTATGGACCTTCCTTGAAATGCTTGACAAGACGCTGCAGGTCAAACATCAGAGGATGACTTGAAAGAAAAAAAAAAGAAAAAAAAGCTAGAAGAGCTGAAAAAGGAAAACAGTCTGTCGTCGCCTGAAAAAGGTGTCATACCGGCTCAAACAAGCTCCTCGTCAGTGGTACAAGAAGCAAGATGAATGCTTGAAGAAATTTCTCAAACCTCCGAGTTTAGATTCGTGTTTTTTTCATGCCAGACGAGAGGACGACGCGCTGTTTGTCGCACTTTATCTGTGGATCCCATAAAACAACACGAATTGGATAAGAAACCAAACAACGGTTGAATAAATCATTCAAAATGAAAGACATCGGAGGAGTGCATTATGGTATTGAATTTATCCGAACACTTGCCAAGGGGATGATAGCAATGACTCAAAAGAAGTATGTCAAAGAGTTGATAAAGTGGTCTGGCATGGAAAATTCAAAACCTGTCAGCACACCTGTTGAACCTGGGGTGAAATTGAAAAAAAAATAAATAAATAAACAACCCAGAAACCCCTTCCAAAGACGAAATGAACTAATATACCTATCAACACCTCACTGGCTGTTCGCTCTATCTCTCAGTATGCTCACGACCGACACCTTTTATGCAGTCAACTTCCTGAGTCAATTCAACAACGCATACTCAGTGGAGCACTGGGCAGCAGCTAAGAGAATCTATGCTACCCTAAGGGCACCTGCAACCACGGACTAGTCTTCCGGGAAGCATGTGATGACATCGTAGGGTATGCTGATGCAGACTGGGGAGCGTGTCTAGACGTGTCACAGGGTACGCTTTCATCCTAGGAGGAGCTGCAATCACCTGGAAAGCAGAAACCAAAGGACCGCAGCACTCTCGATGTTGAAGCACAGTACATGTCACTTGCTGAGGTGGCTAAAAAAGCTCTCTACATGAAAAACTTTGTTTCGGAGATAAACATGAGAGGACCAAACGAGACAATAACCGTCTTTTGTGACAATCAAGGAGCTCAGTGCTTGTCGAAAAACCCGATGCAGCATTCAAGGACAAAACACACAGGCATCCGACATCACTTCTTCAGACAATGTGTAGAAGACAAGATGATCGATCGGCCTACCAAGAAACTACAGATATCCTCACAAAGGGACTAGCTGGAGTCAAACAAGCCTTATTCACTCAATCACTAGGAGCCCAGAGAGTGGCTGTTTGAGGGGACGGGTTGTAATTACATAACGCAAACTGGCCTCTCCATGAACACTGCCAAATGTGATACTGGTTACCAAGCCCAAATGTATCACATGTTTTGCCCTTTTATTACTTTTTCATTCTTCAAATAATAATTCAGAAGTTCATGTTCAAGATATTTTCTCATTTGTTCATATCCCCCCCCCCCCCCCATACTGAACCCAATTCAGCGAACAAAGCCGGGTGATTTGTGACCCAACCAACGTTTTCTGTAAACCATGAAATCTGGTTGCTCGAGCCAATAGTCCAATTTTTCAATTGCTGGTTTCCTCAGCAACGGGTTTCCTGGTTTTTTTGAACATAAAATGTTTCTTCGCAAGTAGAGTTTTGGTATGAGATAAACATTCCGACTGTGTTAGTTGAATTGATAGTTGGTTCCCATCTGCTACTTTTAAAATTTTCTTGGTATGCATAACCTTTATTTTATGGGCCAGTTTTATATTTGACGGTAATACTGAGACATCTGCACCAGTATAAATTTTTAAGACAATTCTGTCTGTATTATTATTGAACCCAAGAGATATGATCCAATGATTGCTTACTGTGATAGACTTTTCCTCATGTATGCATCCAATGAAAAATTTCGACTCACCCTGACTCAATTTGTATTCACTCTGAGCACTGAACTCGAGCTCGTTTACATGATCGGACTTGCATACCTTTGCACAGTGACCTGGGCGTTTGCATGCGTTGCAAGATGCATTTCTAGCAGAGCATAGCCCTCTTCTGTGCGACAGATGAGTCCCACACCACACACATGGAAAATAGCGTATTTATTGGGAATGTTCGTTAGAACTTAAGTAGGACTTCGTCTGGTTTTTCTTCGTTTTATAATTATTGCATGAGGAAGTCTTTGGCACTGGGCCATAATTACGCGAGTTCTGCACCTTGTCTACTACTGATTCACTCAGTTCTGTTTTTTGCCTTGCAGATTTTCGAAATGTGTTGGATGTGTTAATCACCACTTCGAGTTTTAGATCGGACTCAAGTTGTAAACGATCGCTGAGATTTTGGTCTTCCATCCCAATGATTACCACCATTGATAGCATCTGTTCTTCAAACTCGTCCCAATCACATGACTTTGATAAACTGTATAGGTCGGTGAAGAACTCCTCTATACTTTCCGATGGTAACTGATGATGTTTCAGGAATTTTGGGCGTTCACAGATCAGATTTTTCTCAGGGGTTATAATGATTTTCGGACTTCCGATGTACAATATCATATGCATTTAATGCATCTGTTTTCAGACCGAATGAATCGAGAATTTGCTCCACTCCCCCCCCCCCCCCCCCATGGAGTACATCAGCATACTGACTTGTTGTTGTGGAGGTGCTCTGGCTAGTTAACACAGTGATCTATATCCCTGAAACATTGCTTCCAGGATTTCCAACCGTTTGGCCTGAATGAAAATGGATCTGGTGGCTTTGCATATACATTTACATCAGTTTGTTGCCCATTGCGAATGGGGTTTACAAGCTACAACGATCTGTTGCCAGTTGGTTGAGTTCGAGAGATATTCACGACTCCCCACACTTGTACCAAAAACTGACCAGATGCATACTGAATCAACCGACTGTGCTTGGTTTCGGTGTGTGTTCGGTACACGGGATTTAATCATGAATATGCACTACCTGAATAATAAATATATTAATTATTGCATAAATCGTTTGCACATGGTAGGTATTTCATTATTATAATTAGTTCCCTCCCATAACCTCCCTCCAGGAAATGAATCCTATACAGCACATGGCTCATACAACAAGATGATGTTTTGATCCTCATTACACAATTCATAATAGCTCGATCACTATAACACTGACTGAGCCAATTTTATGCTCTCAATCCTCATAACGTCTCTCTACTGCTTTAAATTTGAATTCGCCTCAAAATTTTAAAAATAAGCAGAAAATTCGCCACGGCAAGACTAGAAACTTGATTTTGAACTGGGTTGCTGTTGAACCTACCACTGTATGTACTTTTTTATTGTATAGAATAATTTGAGATTGTTTGGACAATAAATGCTCATGTGTACCAGCCTTTGGAAAGTCTCAATCGAAGTCCTCCTATGAATTCAGGTCTTAATTCTAGTTGAATAGCTTAAGCGAAAAAGTGACTATACCAATTTATAAAATCAACGAAAATAATTGGAGTATATACCTCCCAGCTTTGGGGCCATTTGACTTAAAAAATGGTTGATCCTTAAAATGATCATCTTCCACAGCATCTACCTACCATCTGTAAGTACCTACCAATGTATCGTTCCAAATTTTGCAGGAGTATACTCCGAGTTGCTCTGTCATTAGAACCAAATACCTTGGATAGAAAAGGTATCACATCATTTTGAAAATGTCCATCGCTTATGTGGTTGGTTATCTGAAACACAGAATTTCATGTTATTTAAAAGCGTTATCCTACCAGTATCTTACCTGGCCACATAAGTAGAATCAGGGAAGCTTGAACGAAAACAGCTGTGTTGAATGAAATAGGGGAGGTTACTATCATTAATACACAGCTTGAATATTATTTTTTGGTCTTCCATCCCAAGGATAGGACATCATGATTGGTCTAAACATAAATATGAAACATCCCCCCTCCCCCCCGTTCTTTAAAAGACATTTAAATGTATATTGAACATATACATTTTTATGTTAAATGTATATTAAATGTATAAAGCAAGAGAAATTTAAATGTATATTGAGCTTTGTATTCAAATAATATTGTCTAAAATTAGATGCTACCTTCCCATATTTTGGGAATTATTGAGGTTTTGAGCAATTTGTATGTAAGAAAGAGAAAATGAAGTAATTTTTTTATCTGCTTATCGTACAAAAATATTGATGTCTAATGTAATAACATTTTTGGCAAGGCATACCCTCATTGTGATTTTTTAGCACTTTTCTATTATTTGTAGCAAAAAGCGACTTTTGATTGACAAAACTCCAAGCTGACCACTTGTTGTATTCCAAAATCGCGTACTTCAAACTCATTCTCTTGTCCTCAATTACAAACATTTTGGAAAAAGAAGAAAGCCACTTCCCATCAGTCATTCCTGAGGATATCTGTTCTTCGCTACATGAAAAAATACAAATATATAAAAACCTTCACTTCATTTTAAATCTCCATTGTGAAACTGAAATCACTTTCTAGTTCCTTCCTTCTAATGAGAAACGATTACCTTTACTGTACATATGACTTAGGTACTGTTCACAACTGCTTGAAATGAAAACTGCCGAAAAAACATTTCATTTTCAGACCCACTGGGATACCCCATTTTTCCTGTTTGGCTTAGGGTATTAGCCTGAATCTCAGAACACTTTTTATCTTTTACACTTGAAATCTTTTCATGCAACCATAGGTTACAGGTTTTAAGGGTGAGGGGTGGGGTAGAAACATGTAGTTTTGCTATACGAGAGGTTCTTTTTGCTGACTCATTTGGTCTAGTAACAGTATGAGTTACCAAACAAAAAATGAACCTTCAAAAATAAACCTTCTCACAAACATCATAAACTTTTGAGAAAAAATGCAAACAGAATTAATGATAATTGCCCATTGAACCCAATAACTTATTCAAGACCAAAGAGATCCGCAATTTTGACTTAACCCTTTCCTTTTCCTCCCATCACCTCAGATCAACCCTCCAAAAGTTTTGGATTATTCTGCACTCATATCTCATTACTTCCTAATGATAATGCATGCAGCCAACAGGACCAACTTACTTCAAACATAGGAGGAAGTACACAGGTTCCATCACAGCCATATTCAAATGCCTTAATTAACTGGGGCAAAATCTTGAATTCAGCAGTACACCGTGGTACATCATTCAGTAAGGGCTGGATATTCTTGAAAAATAGATTGATTTCTTCTTTACTTTTAATATGGATTTCATCGAGGAAAACAATAGCGTCAACCAGATCATTTTGAAAGAAACCTCCTGCTTTTCGGCCTCTGCAACATAAATGTAAATTGGCAATGAAATTGATTAATACAAGTACAACAATAAAATAATTTTCACAATTATTGAAACAACAACTTAATGCATAAAAAATCAAATCCCTAGAATGTCTACAAGCTACAAACTTACCCTTCAAGGACAGCAGTAGCACTAGGTCTTCTGCTCTCTTGAGACGAGATTAATTCTTGATAGATGCGCTTGATAGCAGTAGGTATCTGAAAATAGGGGCAGAATAATTTTGTGATCCTTGGGCGGACCTATGATCCTTGGGACCGTATTCACAATCATTTACAATGGCATCATTTACCTTAGCTCAACTTTCGACCAAAGTTACACTTAATGAGACGCGTTTCACAAACGATGAAGTTCTACTGTTCCTAAGAGCAGCTTTAAGTTCGACTCCTCCTAAGAGAAAGGTCACTATGTGTGACTGGCTAACAGACTCCCAGGTGAACAAATTGGAAAACAGGGTTTTGGAGGCTTTGCACGTGATAACATCGATAACAACAACAAATAAGTTAATAAACAGACGGTACCATTCGTAGCATTCCTCCTTCAGTTACCCTGTGGAGACTTTCAATTTTTTTAACGCTCCAGGTAAATAACAACCTCCTACATAACTTGTAGGTACCTATGAAGTGGAAGGAAGAGGAGCTATCATCGAGTGCCAGTTCACCGAGCAACATTTTACTCATGGTGTTGAGTGATGACTGTAAACTGTGCTACCTACCTATTTAATATACTTACACAATAATAGTCAAAGTTTATTTTGTAAAACATTGTAATCGTGAACGTAAAAATACAAAATAACAACAATAAAGTACAACAAATAAAAACAGTGCAAAGTCCTTGTCACATGGGTTTATTATTCTATAGGAGATACCTACAGAAATTTTGCTGTTCATTTATTGTTTCTTCCATGAGCAATAATTGAAATAGTTATTTTAGATGATTTCCACCCATTTTGGCCCCCAAAAACACGACCTCAGCTGTTTTTCTTTCTTCATTTTTTTCGTTTTACAGATTATATATGAACATTCATAGTGCCATTTAATTGTCTTGATTCACCTGCTAATACTACTTCTAGTGTTATTATACAAATTTATGGTGATTTCAGACAATTTCCCAAGTTTCTAATAAAAAATGAATTTCGGGACCTTAACCTTCGTTACAATCTCAATTCTTCACTCTTAGGTCAAAATCAACTTCATATTCGGTCTTCTCGCCCTAAAAAACATGGAAAACAATACATCACAAGCTCGTATTCACCAAAACCTAAAAAACACTCGAAAACCCCAATTTTCACGCCCATTTTTCTCCCATAACACCCCTGGGTGTATTCCGATCGGGCTGCCGAGCTTTGGAGCACAACTAGGACCCAAATGTGTTCCCAAATGGGGACCCAAACTGTGTGCGGAAGAAAGAGGATTTTACAGCAAAATTTAACGTAAATTTAAGGCTGAAACTTCATTAGAACCTCAATATTCCACTCTTTGGTCAAAATCGACTTCAGATTCGGTCTTCCCGCCCTAAAAAACATGGAAAACGATACCTCAAACGCTCATGTTACTCAAACACAAAAAACGCAAGAATACCTATTTTTACACCCATTTTTCACCCATAACACCCCTGGGTGTTCCGATCGGGCTGCAAAGTTTCGGGACACAACTAGGGCCCAAACGGAGCCTGTGTGCGAAGGAACGAATTTTTTAGACCGAAATTAGAGTAGATAAATGTGATACGGTGGACAGCGGACGGATATTGCATTTTGGTTTATTATTCCGTGAATAATACATGTATTTGCTCAGCAAAATTTTTTTATAACACCCCCTCAAAATTTTTTGTTTTCCGTTTCAAGGTGCGTAGATTCCAAAAATGCAATGTCTGTCCGCCGTATCACACATACCGGCTTCATTTTCGGTCTAAAAAATTCGGTCTTTCGCACACATGCTCCATTTGGGCCCTAGTTGTGCCCCGAAACTTTTCAGCCCGATCGGAATATACCCAGGGGTGTTATGAGTGAAAATGCGTATACAAATAGGTACTTTTGTGTTTTAGTAACATGTTAATAATATGAGATTTTGAGGTATCGTTTTCCATGTTTTTGGGACGAGAAGACCGAATAGGTATGAAGTCGATTTTGACGTAAGAGTGGAAAATTGAGGTTCTACTAAATGTTCAGCTCCCAAAATTGATATTTTTATGAGTCAAAAACCTGGAAAATCGCCTGAAATCACCATCAATTTGTATAACTACATTAGAAAAAGTGTCAATACGTGGATCAAGATGAATAAATGGCACTACCATGATCAAAGATAATTTGAAAAAAAAAGGAGTGTACCTAATTCGTGTTTTGGGGGCCAGAATTGGTGGAAACCATCAGAAATAGCTATTTCAATTATTTCATACGAAAGAAACAATAAATGAACAGCCAACATTTCTGCAGGTATGTCTAGTAGAATAATAAACCCATGTGTCAAGGACTTTGCATCGTTTTTGGAATCTATGCACCTTGAAACGTTAAAGAAAAAAACTTGACGTGTTATTAAACAAATTTTCTGAGCGATTACATAGATGCATTATTCACAGAATAATAAACCAAAAACGCCTGCCAAGTCGGGTAGGCAGTATAGATTACTCGCTTACTGTAACATGGACGAATAGAATCAGTTGGTAAAAGAAATGATGAGTCAAAATGACTGAAAAGCAATAAATTGAGTAGTAATAAATTACCTAATATGTGTAGTAGAATCAAACATTTCACTTTTTCAACAGTTCATGTTCACGCATGTGCAGACGAAAATTACAGTACGATTTCAATGAAATTCATATGGAACTATCGAAGTAGTATTCGTGATCGACCCTCCAAGTTTGAACTCAATTCAACGATATTTAAGCTAGTTTATGGGCGTTTCAAGTATTTCACGTTTGTGCATGTGCAGACGTAAGTTACGGTACGATTTCAATGATTAGATGTAGGACCATTTGCAATCTCTGAAAATTTCAGCTCTCTACGACTATTTTGTGCGTAGTTAGAAGCGTTACAAGGAAATGGTCAACATTTCATGTTCGCGCATGCGCAGACGAAAGTTACAGTACAATGTCAATGAAATTCGTATGGAACTATCAAAGTATTATTCCTGATCGACCCTCCAAGTTTGAACTCATTTCAATTATATTTAAGGTAGTTATGGGTTGTTCAAGTATTTCACGTTTGCACATGCGCAGACGAAAGTTACAGTACTTTCTCAACGATTTTGATACGGGACCATCTGTTACCAAACCCGCACCTACCCTCCAAATTTCAGCCCATTTCGACCATTATTTCGGGTAGTTATGGGCGTTACAAGGAAATGACCACAGCCAGACACACACACAGACATGGACAGAATTTTCTTGATGTCTGAAACGCAAAATGGTAGTGGACATTTTCATTTTGGAGGACATAATACCTTCCGGTAGTGGGGAAGCAATAAAAATAAATAGGTATAAACCTAATAAGCAACAAAAAAATGGGGTTTTCCTTTTTTTTACATCGATATTACTTATTGAATATCAGTAACAATAACTGAGCATTTCAGCCCATCAAGTTACTTTCATACAGTATTTTAACGGTAGAGTTAACAGCCCAACCTAGAGTACCCACACTACACTGTGTCACATTATGTCACTAGGTCCAAGGGTTTTGTCCCATCAAGACGTCGGAAGACACTGCTACTGTAACTTTGGGGTTTGTTACGTCCATGAAGTCGATGTTCGTGTTTGATAGCATATCGCTTGATCACTTAACTGACGGTTTCCATTTTAAGGTCACGATGGAGGTTGTCAATGCACACGTACCAGGGGGCATTTACAATGTTCCTTAATACCTTATTTTGGAAGTTCGTATAATCTTGGTGTTCGACTTTTTCGTACAGCCCCAGAGCTGAATACCTACCATATTTATGTCCACACAGGTTTCAAAACTTGCTTGTATATTAGCAGTTGATTGTGTATGGATAGCTCAGAATGCCTACCGAGTAACCAGTACAATTTTCTAAACTTCATCTTCAACTCTTCTAACAACTTTTTAACGTGCTGTTTCCATTTCAATTTTGTATCAAGAGTCATTCCCAAGTATTTAGCCGTGTTAGCTATGGGTATCGCTTGTTTGTTCAACATTATTGGCAAACTAGTTATATGTTTGCATGTGAAGTTGATGTAATTTTAGGCCATTCAGTTTGAGACCCCATTTTTTGGCCAATTCACTGATGCTGCTAACAGTTCGCTGTAATTTTTAAGTTGCTTCTTCGACAATTCCCCTACCGATAGTACCTATGGCAGTATCGTTCACAAAAGTAGCAAAGGTTGTGTCCTCAGTGCTTGGGACATCATTCGTGTAAAGAAGATATAACAGTGGCCAAACCACACTTTCTTGAAGAACGCCTGCCTTGATTTTCATTCATGTTTCACTCTGAAATGTCTTTCTGTGAGGCATGATTTTAACAATAGGTATAATTGGTATGGTAAATCTCTTTCAAGTTTATATAGTAGTCATTCATCCCAGACAGTGATGCGATGTACTTGATCTATAGTAGAACGTTTTTTCGAGACCCGAACTGATGTGGTATGAGTTCCTTTTCTTGAATGACAGTTTTCAGTCTCTTTATGAGCGATCTCTCGAAAAGCTTAGAAATAACTGGTAGCTATGACAGTGGTCGATAGGATTTTATCGGATGATTCCTTGCGAGATTTTATGATCATGATGACTTCTACAACCTTCCAACAGCGGGGTACATATTTTAGTCGCATAGATGCATTTATGAGGTAAAGTAACATTCACATACCAGTACTTCTTTTGGTAGTTGTTTTACGCTGCCAGTAATGATATCATACCTTGGCGCTTTATGTGTTACACCAATGTATGCATACACCGTCTATCTATACAGCCCTCGCCCAGGCTGTCAGAATTACCTGTCTTCAATGCTCCATTCGTGTTAGAAACAGAAACCTGCGGTGACTGCAACTTGAAGGCAAACCAGACCATCTCCCATATTCCTTTGGAGTGTTTTCTCTACTCAAGCCTAAGGAAAAATACCTGCGTTTTCTTCATTACCCAGAATTTGCGATTCCAGTAATTCGAACCCCCCAGTGAACTATAGTCCGTGCACTAGAATAATGCCCTCCGACCCTGCACTCTGGCGGAGAACGTGGAAATCATTTTCAACACGGAATTCCCCGTTTTTTTCCCCTGTCCAGTGGCAGCACTTTCCCCCTGCAATCCTTTTTCTTGCTGAGTGTGAACCGTCATAAAAACTTACCTTTTTTCGTTATAAAAAATGATACTGTCATAAAAGCCATAGTGAATGAACGTAGCATTTTCCCGATTTTTGTAAAATCGGACCCCTGAGCGTGACTCCTTTGAGCTGACAGACAAACTCGTGTGTAATAGGATTTTTCTATGAAATGTTTTCTTGAAAATTAGGAGTACTTTTTTGAAAAGGTACAATGAGGTAAATAAGGAAGGAAACAAATGTTATTTTATTATTTATTTATTTAGTACATATTATTATTATTCATTTATTTAGTACTTACGTAATTTAACTGTGGTACGTAAAACTTCTAATCAGAAAAATCCGAATCCTCATCGAAACTGCTATCAGTACACATCAGAAGCCCCCCAACATTAATGATGAAACTATCGATCTCCGATTCGACTAAGTGATCTTTTTGACGGTAGTCGTCCTCAATTTTTTTGGCTGGACTGACATTTCTTCCACTTGAAACCGCTACTGACCAGTCGTTTCCTAAGGTAACTTCTACGTTCTACCATACTCGAGAACTCCGTCACTCGCCAATTCCGCACAAAGTGTTTTCAATGAAGGGCACTCTTTCCAAACAATGTAGAATTCACGTATATTGTTTCGTGTAGCAGCATAGGTGAATTCATCAGCATCGATGACCTTCTTGTGCGGTGTGGACTTGGTTGGCGTAACAAACAAAGGTCTCGCCGGATCTGATGTTGTTTGGTTTCCAGCTTCCTTCATTATTGTTGCCGACTGTTCTCGCCGAGACGCCCGTCGCTGCACTAGTCACATCGCGAACGTTGTATTTCGCGTCATCCTCTTTCTTCTTCCTCGTAAAATACTGGCACACATTGTACACAATTTCTCGTGCCTGACTCCTTAGAGCCCTGTCTCTTGCGATAGCAGGTTTCCGGTTTCTTACTGATGATGAAGGTTGATCTTCCATCGCGAGATTTGTGTAGGCGACACACGGAAACTGACGGGTATGGGGGATTGTGATGATACTCAGTTCAAAAATAGGATGACGGGGATTGTGATGATACAGTTAAAATAAGAAGGGTTAATACGATGATATAGGTAGGATGGCCAAACGAAAAGCAAGATGCAAACAAGGAAAACACGATATGGGGCTGGCTTGGAATGGCAGCACGGCTGCCAACATATCAGAGTAAAAGTCCCAACATTGCATCCCACTCAGGCTGCCAAGCCCTCAGCTTCTCCCATCCTCCTATAGGGTGCAGGGTCGGAGGGCATTATTCTTGTGCACGACCTATAGATTGCACTGCAGAGCGTTCATTTCAGAGCCATACTGCATGGTGTTTCTGATAATTCCATGAATTAACACATGAACAGTGAGAAAGGTTCATATATTTAATGGGGCACTGGGAAGCCTGTTACGTTTCATTTAGACTTTGAGATGATTATTGTATCAATAAGCTTGACAGAAGGTGAGGGTTCATTTAATAAATTGCTCAAGTATGCGATTGGGTGGGAATGGCGAGTAAATAGTCGAGAAAACTCAATTCAATCCACTAATGCTCAGAATGTCATTCAAAAAGTGTCTCCTGATGACTGAAAATATTTCTATTATTTATAGACTGTAATTCGAAAACTTCCAGTAGCCTATCTAGTTGGCAAACAGTACATGAAAATTCTTGAATTTTACTTCAGCTTCCAATTTCTTTTATTAATAGGTACTGCTAGATAGCCCTACTCAAGAACAAGCGAGAGGTAATTGCTAGAAACAACATACTTTGGACGTGCTGGACAGCTGAGTAGGTGAATCATAGGTTTTCAGATTATGGACTTCCCAGATTAATACTCCAAAACCCAAACTATCATTGGCCCTGTGAAAGGAGAGACAATATGAATGTTGGAATAGGGTAATAGTGTCTTTTTGGTCATTCCACAGAGACCACCTCATTCAAACCTTCAAATATCAGAGAATGATTTTCTAAATTTGTATATATTATGAGGTAATTCACAGAAACTCGCGACTTTAAGCAATGAATGTATCTCCACAAAGTCTACTATCAAAATAAGGCAAAAACTACAGATCCTGAAGGTTTCTTATGTCATTTCATTAATTACGTTTACAAAAATAATTTAAATTCATGAGTGAAAAATCACGTCGTCAGAGTCAGAGAGCTTCTACGAAGAATAATTGTTCTTTCCATTCATCAACACTGATCTAGGAAAGGTGTTATGGTTAATCAGATGGCATCCTTCAATTCTAGGATCGTCCGTGGTTTGTAATAAACACTTCAGGTTTCCCCTTGAGGTATCCCAATATAAAATAACCACATGCTAATGGTGGTGCTCATGGCATATCACCATTCTGTGAAATAGATAAACCAGGAATCATTTTGTGAAGTTCATTCATTACAATCAGATCATTAAGTGCAGTTGCTCCGTCGTACTGAAACTATATTGTTCATTCATTGATCTGATTCCAATGAATGAACTTCACAAAATGTTTCCTGGTCTCTCTATTTCACAGGAAACATTTTGTGAAGTTCATTCATTGCAATCGTATCACTACGTGCAGTTGCTCCGTCCTACAGAAACCATTTTGTTCGTGGAGCTTGGCAGTCTCCTCTGGAACCAAAAATTTGTTTGTTTCTACACAACACTGTGGTGTCACAGTGACATTTCGATTACCATCTTCAAAAAAATATGGCTCAATGACACAGAATACTAACACGTCACAAACCATTGCAGATTTGAAGGAGACAACCTGAATATGACAAATTTGGTTTTAGAAAGAATATGTTTGACAACTGGAACTGTCTTTTAGCGAACATTCTAAGAAAATGCGCTATTGCAGTGGGTCTAAAATTGTTAGTACCGACATCATTATTGAAAAATGTTTCAATCCTTCGTTTCAGAGGGATGGATTCTGAACCCATCCCTGGATTTAACAATTTCATATACATGTAACTGATGTCACGGGATGTTGGAAGGAAGTTTTTAAAAAACTTTAATTTCTCCAAAATCCATTTTCAGATATTTATTTTAGAAAACTCAATAACACTGATTGAACTAGGTACGAGCTGGTCGAGCGTGAGTGAGAGACTGCCTCTCCTGTCAGAGGCTTGGGAACCCGAGGGGACATTCTACTTGTGTCAGCATTACAGGAACCGTTGACTAAGTGGAAATAGGGTTCGTAACTCCTCTCCCTCTAGATTTTTCCAGAATTTGGAATGTGAATGGAAAAATTGGACGGGGCTTGGGGAGGAACGCCAGCTTGAACCTGTACAGTTTGCATCTTAGTTTTACAATAATGGACAGAGTATAATACACATATAATAATTCCCATAACATACAACAACATAATCCATAAATTCGGGATAACATAATGTCTTAGGTCTAAGGATGACACACGTTCGATATGATTGAGTTTGACTGCCTTTAGATTCAGTTCTTTAAGGTTTACATTTACGTCTGATATTTGGTGATCGGCAACTTCTAACTCGATATTGCTTAAGATATATGGTTGGCCATATGATTCGCTCTCAAAGTGAAGTGGGAGGTTACGATAATAAACTTCACTATCTCCTTCTGATATGAGGAACACACCTTTTAATTGGCGAACTTCTGTCCCTTTATTATTTTGCACTTTGACTTCGTCGCCTTTGGGAAAAATAGCTAAGTACTGGTTTGATTCGGGTATAGGCTCTATCCAATTGTCGTTAAAATCGACTTTAACATATCTGCACAATGTGCCTGCAACTAGGATCTCGTTTTCACAAGAAACTTCTTGATTGGAAATCAATTGCTTCGGGCACAGAAAGATTCTTTCTGGTTAACAATTGGAAGTTAAAGAAAGGGTGTTATTTGTTTTTATATGTTTTAGTACGCAATTTACAGCAGGGAATATTGTGACATAGTGATTATCGTTAAGAGTGGTTAATGGTCGGAGATAATACAACTCATATTCGTTTTCATCTGTTAATGGTAATTTGAGAAAATACACGATCTCATCCTGATGGACAGCAGAAGCTAGTTTAACCGTGGCTTCGATGTCTAACATGTTTTCGGGCTTCACATCCAAAATGAACTTATTGTGATACAATGCTGATAGCTTTCCTAATTCGAGAGACAATTGGTGGGTATTAATAATACTAGGGTGCAAGGCTCCAAGTTTACAGAAAGTAATTGAGTTTTCCCAGGATCAAGTCTAGCAATAGCTGCTGATGATTCGAAATGTCTTAGAATGAGTCGACACTGACTCTAATTGTGTTAGATCTCATGAAGTCGGATATAGTTTGCATTCTTAATTTGATTTGATTGTTGTTGAAATTTATATTTTATATCGTTTCATTAAACTCCGATATAAGGTTAGAGGAGATTGAGAACTGTGAATCCATCTGATTTTGAAGATTTACCTCGGTGTTCTGAACCTGACTGAACAATTCCAAATATCTTTGGCCATCTGCCACATCTAGGTTTCCAGTTATAAACTTTACACTACCCAATCCGTTTATTAGACCCCTTCTATTTCTACGTTTACCCATGTTTAAATGATTGATTTTTCCCTGTATTAAATCTATGCCATATTCTATCAATTTGCAGTAGCCATTCGTGTCTTCCGCAAATTGCTTATTTACACTTATTTTAGTCCGCAGTTCACTGTATTTGTCTTTTAGTCTGTAAAATTCGTTGTATAGTTTGTCTAGTTTGTAGTGGTGGATCATCGTATGTTGCGTCTTTACCAGTTTGGCGGGTCCTAGGTTTATTGGTAGGATCCCTAAACTGTTGGTCATGTCTCTGATGTCGGTCGCCGCTCCTACTGCTGCGATGACGAAGGTCCTGGAACAGGTGATTTTGGGTCACTGTCTGTCTCTTCAGGGTAGACGGGCGGAATTTCTACGTTTTGGTCTCTTCACGTTAGACAAGTGAATTTTGGTTTTTGTATTGTGGTGACACGGGTTTATTTCGGCTGTTTTCTTGGATTTATCGATGGATAAAAGTTTTTCTTTTTGGTATTTGCTCTTTGTTTTACTTTGTTTTTGGACATTACGGACGTATAAGTCTTCGGGGATGTCCGGGGGATTCTCCCTATCTTTGTTTCTCTCGTTAATGATCTTTTCTTTTAGTTCTTGGCTTTTCTTAGCGATTTCTGCATAGATCAGTTTGAGCTTTTCTTTGTGGGTTCGTAAATAATCATTGGTCATTTGATGTTCAACGTCTAAGTCTAGAGGTGAAATGTTGTCGAAGTGGCCACTAATAATTTCGAACGGAGTGAATTTCGTTGTAGAGTGTATACTATTGTTGTAGGCCAAGATGGCGTAGTTGAGTTTAGCGACGATGGAGTCGGTTTTAAATTCTTCTCTGTTTTTTAATAATCGGAAATGCTCAATTAGAGTAGAGTGCAAGCGCTCTATCATACCGTTGGAATCTGGATGTTGTGAACTTATGAAGTGGATCTCGATTTTGTGCAGCTACATCAAATCTTTTACTAGGGAGCTGTTGAATTCTGCGCCGTTATCTGAAATTATCTGTTTCGGGATACCATGATGGCAGAAAAATTTGACCAGGTTGTTAACTATTTCCAGCGTGGTGGAAGAGCTTAAGGGGTATGCAAGGGCGAATTTCGAAAAGGAATCAATGACGGTGAGAAATTTGACTTTCTCTATGGAAAATTTGTCTATGTGTACCATTTCGAAGGGATGAGTGGGTGTGGGAGTGATGTTATACTTTATTTTTAGAGGGTTTCGGTCGTATTTTGAAACTTGACAGATGTCACAGGTATTGATGGCTTCTTGTATGGTTTTCTTCATGTTGGGCCAGAAGTAGTGTTTTTTTATGTACCTGTATGTCTCTTCGATACCTCTATGATTAGTTTTACCTATGTGGTAACTGTTGATGATTTCCGACTTTTCTTCGTCACAGATGATGTCTAAGAGTTTGATGGTGTTTAGTCATTTTTATCTCAGAATGTTTAAAATGTTCCATCATTACTTTAGCAAATTGTTCGTAGACGTCGGTAATAAAATATACGCCGTAATTGGTTCTTGGTACAACGTACTCTTTTACAAAACTGACAATATCCTTGTCAAAATTGGTTTCAGATAGTTCCACCGTTATACGAGTTTTAGAGTCGAAAATTTTTTGAATTCTAGGTTTGGCGGGGGTATGTTTAACTACAGCTGTCCCTCGATAATCCGACACTTTTTAATCCGACGTACTCGGTAGTCCGACGCGCTGCCGGTAGGCTCCGACTTCTTTAATGTGTAAATATGTATGTACATATTGTATATTTTACTTAAATTTCTTTCCGCATTTCTTTTAAAAACTTACATGTACTGTCATTTTGTATCCTGGTATTAATAAATTACATGTACCTTTACTGTTTCTTCCTTTTTTTTTTAACTTCATTGTGTTCAAACGCATTAAGAATAAAACATCTTTGATAATATGACATTTTTGGTAATCCGACATTTTCGGTAATCCGACACTCTCTCGGTCCCTTAACTGTCGGATTATCGAGGGACAGCTGTATTCGAACGACAATTTGGTGAGTGCAGGGGTTTACCGGGGTCTCGGAAATCGGTATGTTCAAAACAGTATTCCCTTCATAATTTGAATGGACTGTTTCGTTAGAGACAGATTGTTGTTCTTCTGGAAGGTTTACTATTAAAGATTCGTTGTCCTGTTCCTCTGTATGCGGTCGGCCTGCTTGAGTTGGGTTTTCGAAGTTGTCGAGTATGTTAGCTAGGTCGGGATTATTTCTGAGAACTTCGTCAATTAATTCTTCGAAGTTGTCAGTTTCTGTTGTTTCGGGTGTAGTTTCGTTGGTGTTTAGTTCGATGCGGGATAGAGCGTCTGCGTTTGAATTTAATTGTCCCTTTTGGTTTATTATTCTTTGAATAATACACACATGTATTCGCTCAGCAAAAAATTTTTATAACCCCCCCTCAAAATTTTTTCTTTTCCGTTTCAAGGTGCGTAGATTCAAAAAATGCAATGTCCGTCCGCCGTACGCCGTCCGCCATACGCCGTCCGCCGTATCACGTGTACAGGCTTCATTTTCGGTCTAAAAAAGTCGTTCTTTCGCACACATGCTCTATTTGGGCCCTAGTTGTGTCCCGAAACTTTTCAGCCCGATCGGAATATACCCAGGGGTGTTGTGAGTGAAAATGTGTGTAAAAATAGGTACTTTTTGCGTTTTAGCAACATGTTGGTAACATGAGCTTTTGAGGTATCGTTTTCCATGTTTTTGGGGACGAGAAGATCGAATATGAGGTCGATTTTGGCCAAGGAGTGGAAAATTGAGGTTGTACCAGATGTTCAGCTCCCAAAATTGATTTTGTATGAGTCAAAAACCTGCGAAATCGTCTGAAATCACCATCAGTTTGTAGAATAACACTAGAAAAAGTGTCAACACGTGGATCAAGACGATTAAATGGCACTACCAATGATCAAAGTTAATTTGAAAAAAAAAAAAGATCGTACCTACCTAATTTGTGTATTGGGGGCCAAAATTGGTGGAAACCATCAGAAATAGCTTTTTCAATTATTTCACATGAAGCAAACAATAAATGTACAGCCAACATTTCTGTAGAATAATAAACCCCATGTGACAAGGACTTTACAGCGTTTTTATATTTAATCTCAAAATCGTATTCTTCTAATTTCAATCTCATTCTGAACAGTTTGGAGTTAGGTTCCTTCAACGAAAACAACCATTGAAGGGGCCTATGATCTGTGAACAAATCGAACTTTCGCCCCCAGATATATGGTCTGAACGTCTGACACGCCCAAACGCAGCCTAGCAGTTCCTTTTCTATGGTGGAAAGTTTTCGTTCGGATTCGTTCAGAGTCCGCGAGGCATATGCTACAGGGAGATCCGAATTATTATGATTCTGACTGAGTACCGCTCCTAAGGCCACGTTACTGGCGTCGCAGGTGACGTTAAATTTTTTGGAAAGTCGGGGAATTGTAAGATTGGTTCGTTCGCCAGAAGATTTTTGCATAATTCAAAGCAGTCTTTATATTCTGGATCGTCTATGTTTATTTTTGCTCCTTTTTTCAGACATCTGGTGAATGGTTTAGTTAGTGCAGCGAACTCTTTTATGAATCTACGATAGTACCCTAGTAGTCCTAGGAAACTTTTTATCTGTTTTACTGTGGTTGGAATCGGAAAGTTCTTGATACATTTAATTTTGTCCGGGTGAGGTTTGACGCCTTCTGGTGTCACAAAGTGCCCCAAGTAGCTCACTTCCTTTCGGAAAAATTCTGTTTTGTCGATCTGGAGTTTGAGATTTGCCTTTCGTAATCTCTCGAAAACTTCTTTAAGGCGGGAAATGTGTTCCTGTAGGCTTGCACTGAAAATAATTATGTCATCTAGGAACACTGCGCAAATTTCATTCTGGACGCCCCGTAGGACGTTATCCATTACCCGTTGGAAGGTGCGGGGACTGTTTTTTAGACCAAACGGCATCCTACGAAATTGCCAATGACCGTTTTCCGTACTGAACGCCGTTTTTTGCACGCTATCTGGGTCCATTTCGATTTGATGGAAACCGGACACCAGATCTAGGGTTGAAAAGTAAACGCATCTGCCTAATTTGTCTAATAAATCGGATATGTTGGGGAGAGGATACCGACCGTCCAATGTTTTGGCATTGACCGCACGGTAGTCAATGACTATGCGAAATTTTGGTTTTCGGACGCATCAGGTTTTTTTGGAACAACCCAGATAGGGGAATTCCAAGGGCTAGCGGAGGGTTCGATAATCCCTTGGTCTAACATGTCTTCCATTTGTCTCTTTACTTCTTCCCTATAAATTTCGGGGTAACGGTACGTCTTGGAGTAAACTGGGGTTTCGTCTACTGTACGAATTACATGTTTTATCTGATTTGAAAACGTGAGAGGGGTGTCATTGGGGTGAAAGATGTCGGCGTATTCCCTCACGAGTTTCGTTATAGCTTCTCGTTCCTCCGCATTCATGTGGTCGGCTCTAATTTGAGGAACGGTATGTTCGTTTGTACAGTCGTGGTTATTCAGGGAGAAGTTAGTTGTTTCCAGGTTTTCGTCTATTTCTTCAACCTCTAGTGGTTGGCGAAGTGTTAATTTGATGGGTTTTTGTCCTGAATTAAAAGCAATTGTATACGCCTGGAAGTTATCTACCTTTATCAGGCATTCTGGGATTTCTATTTCCTTAATTTTCTTATATGTTATGATAGCGCTTCCATTTTTTACATTCTTAACGGGAATTTTGATGGGTCTGGCAGACCGTGCTTCTATAGTGTAGGAGACTGTGTTCGTCTTGTCATTGTCGGTATGTTGTCTTACCTTGTGATAATGTACGGGTATAGTGGTCTCGTTAGTTTTTATGGTATGTCCTATAAAGTCAATTGTGGCGTTCATAATTCTAAGATTGTCAAGTCCTAGTAGGATGTCGAAATCCTTGTGGAAGTCAAAAAGGTAGAATTTCAGTGATAATTTCTTTTTGTTGAACAGTTCGTCGCAAGGTACCCATGTGCTGAACTGTCCGCCAGACTTACCATGTGCGGTTCTCACCGAAAATGGGTCACGTTTAATATTTTTTGGAAATAAATTGTTGGCAATGGTAGGGTTGATGAATGATACCGTGCTTCCCGTGTCTACAAGAATCCTAAGGTTGGTTGTGGGCATCAGTACGTACGGCAGTTCTATTCTTTGTTGGCCTATGTTCATTAGGTTGAAGGTGGGGTGCCTGGTGGGCCCTCCTCTAAAAAATATTCCTGCTGGGTTTCGTTTGCTAGATCATCGTTTGAGGTTGGGTTGGATTCATATTCGCAAATTTGATTTTCTTCAATTTCGTTCGGGTCAAAATCTGTTCGTTCAACATTGTACATTTTAAAATTTTGTGGCTTTATAGTAGACACTCCGCTCATTGGTGCACCTCGGGGTTGGAACGGTCTTTGTTGATAAGTTTGAGCGTTCTGCTGAGGTTGAAAATTTGAGCGATGCGTCGGTTGCGGGCCACTATACGGGGAATTGGAATGATAATCTTGCTTCTGCGGAGTTGTGTTACTCCGAGTGAAGGGCAAGTTGGGGGGTCTAGGAGCTGCTGAGGGCGCTCTTTGAGAGTTGTTGACCATAGGTTGCCGGTACTTAATTTTATTATCATATTGGAAATGGTTAGTTAATAAGTTTACGGCTTCATCCAAATCGGATGGATTCATTGCTCGGATAAGGGATCCTATTGGTTCCTGTAGGTTTCTTAATAGGCAACGCAGTGCCAATAGTCTGGTGTATTCAATTAAATAAGGTCTAGATACAAGTGCACACCTAGTGTTGATGTAAGCTATTTGGAGGTTCAATAGTTTTTGGATTCTTTCGGTGAATTGAAATGGGCTGTCGTTGGGGCCCTGTCTAATATTACACATTTCGATAATTAGGGTGTAACAGTCCCTTTTATCGGCATATCCATTGAGAAGGGCTTGCTTTAGCTCTTCCCACTTAGTGACCGTACTGGTCATGAGCATCTCTTTAGCCCGTCCTTTAACCTTAGCTTTGAGACAAGCTAACAAGTAATCATTTTGAAAATTCGTCGGATCTGACGTAATATAGAATCTAGTAACTAATTTTTCTGCGTTCTCGATGAACTTGTTCAGTTGACCTGGTTCCCCATGAAATTCGGGTACCATGTCGAAGTAGTGAGATTTCAATTCCTGTGCCATGGTGGGTTTTATTGCGTCGGCGAAATAACTAGATGGAGTTGGGTTACTCACCAAAACAGCCACATCCACCTTCGGGGTTCCAACTTTCTGAAAGTTGGAAGTGGTCCTCCGTACCTGGAGACTGCAGAGGGTAAGCAGACTTCCGACTCTTCTTCCGGAATGGGCAGCAGGGAGTCTCTTGGAAGCTCCTTCGGTTCGTCCAGCGTGCGATACGATGGTCCGCAGTACCGAATTTACTTCACTCACTAGGTATCACCTCGAGATTTTGCGCGATGCAACTCCAAGGGTCTCCGAACTTTGCGCGATGCAACGTTGAAGAGTTTACCTATTGCTCAAGTCTACCCGAGACGTATAAGTTCACAGTTGTACGAGAGTTTCGGATCGAAGACCGGTGATAAATCGTAAAAACGAACGATCACTTGAATCACGATGATTCTTAATCTTCAACCGGTCCTACCGACTGCGCCACTGATGTCACGGGATGTTGGAAGGAAGTTTTTAAAAAACTTTAATTTCTCCAAAATCCCTTTTCAGATATTTATTTTAGAAAACTCAATAACACTGATTGAACTGGGTACGAGCTGGTCGAGCGTGAGTGAGGGACTGCCTCTCCTGTCAGAGGCTTGGGAACCCGAGGGGACATTCTACTTGTGTCAGCAGTACAGGAACCATTGACTAAGTGGAAATAGGGTTCGTAACTTGTATATACAGGATGTCTACCAATAAAGTGTGCATCCTTCAAGCAGTGGATTGGGATCAAAACGAATAAAAAAGCTGATTACGCCTGTATGACCTTGTACCTCCCTTAATATTCGTCCTACAGACAATGTAAGGGTACCAACCTTACATTGGTACAACGGGAAAAAACCTGAAAGACTAGCCCAACTAAAGCTACATTACTTGAGTTTACAGTGGCTAAAATTACGGATAAGTATGAGTGAAAAGAAATCCTTAGCTTTGCTTCCTCACTACCGAAGGTTGGGAAGCCTTGGATTCGTGACTGAGTAAAAAAAATTCATGTCCTCCAAAATTTAAATTTCCACTACCATTTTGCGTTTCAGACATCAAGGAACAATTTTGGTTCCGTGTCTCTCTGTTCTGTCTGTGGTAATTCCCTGTAACACCCATAATTACCCAAAATAATGGTCGAAATCGACTGAAATTTGGAGGGTAGGTGCGGGTTGGGTCAAAGATGGTCCCATACAAAAATCATTGAAAAAGTACTGTAACTGTCATCTGATCAGGCGCGAACGTGAAATACTTGAAACGCCCATAACTACCTCAAATATCGTTGAAATGGGTTCAAATTCGGATGGTCGATCAGGAATAACACTGTGATACTTCCATATCGTCCCCTCTCTGACAGACTAGCGTAACTTTTTTTCCTCCCACAAACTCGCGAAACTGCAAAATCAGCGAAAATCGACTTATAGCTTCAAAAGGTTAAGGTAGTTGATCTCTACACTATGTGAAAATTTCATGGCCCTAGTTCCCTTAGTTTTCTTCCCCCAGCTGTTTTTTAATTCACCTATCTGCAACTAGCGTAATTCCCACTTTGGTAAACTAGCGTATCTGCACTTTGGTTCCTTGCCATAGCAACTACGTACATTGTCCACTCTGACAAACTAACGAATCAGCCGATACGTTCATTCCGCTTATTAATAAACTGCTGTTTTTACACAGACAAAATGACGAAACTGTCGTCTTTTGTTCATTCTAGCGCCATTCAGCTGTCTGTTCACGTGTAATTATTAGCCATGATAGCCGAATTAGTTTCTCGATCCTCATTGAATTTCTACGATTCTCAGTTCTCCGAAGTTCTAAGTAGTTTTAATTTTTGATTCATTATGGGGTCTCGCGGGAAGATGCTTGTGGAGCTAGCTACCAGAAATCAGCCCTCCCCACAAGTACATGCAGTTGATGTGAAGATGATTGATACGGTAAGTTCCAAGAGTTCCAAGAGCGTATCATAGTTTCTATGGAAGTCTACCTGACTCCTCAAATGTCAGGGAATCTCTCCCAGAACCCGATATGAACGAAAGTGACCCTGATGGAGAAACTTCAGTTTAATTACCTATTTTATGTGAATACCTATGTTTTAGTTTCTGTGATTTTCGGTTGGAATGTTTAAAAAACTGCTGTTGGCAGATAAATACATCATTATTTTTCTATTGTTTCATCCATCGTTATTTCTGATTCGTTAGTTTATTACGCTAGAATAATGGTTGGTGTGAAATATCAATCTGACAAACTTGCGAAACTGCCCCTTATGGTTTAATTTTGGTCTTTATTCGTCGTTATTTGAAAAATTGTCCGCAAAATCCTTGATCAGCGCAAACTAAATGAAATTTGTGGCTCATCAAAAAAACAACAGAAAAAACCACAAAAAATTGGATTTTACATGCAGCATCAAAGTTTGTTTTTGTTCTCCTGAAAAGTTGCGTTTTTGCAGTTACGCGAGTTTGTGGGAGGAAAAATAGTTACGCTAGTCTGTCAGAGAGGGGACGATATGAATGTCATCAGAATCGTACTGTAACTTTTGTCTGCGCATGCGCGAACATGAAATGTTGACCATTACCTTGTAACACTTCTAACTACACAAAAAATAGTTGTAGAGAGCTGAAGTTTTGAGGGTGCACGCAGGCTGGATCACAAATGGTCCCATTTCAAAATCATGGAAATCGTTCTGTCTGCGCATGCGCAAACATGAGGTACTTGAAACGACCATAACTACCTTACATATCGTTGAAATGAGTTCAGATTTTGAGGGTCGATCAGGAATAATACTTTGATAGTTCCACATGGGTGTCATTGGAATCATATTGTAACTTTCGTCCGCTCATGCACGAACCTGAAATTGAGTGTTTCGATGTAATGCTTCTAACTACACGAAAAATAATGGTAGAGAGCTGAAATTTTGAGGGTGCACAGGAGATCACAGATGGTTCCGTATCAAAACGAGCCTACCAAACTATTCTATACGTTCATATGATTCAAGCGAGGAACCTATAACGTCTACTTCAATTGGTAGACGTTTTTGTGTTTCTTTTTGGTTTATTATTTTCAATAATGAACCATTGGAATCGAGCATGAAAAAAAAAATTCTTACCCCCCCTCAAAATTTGATGGTTTACGTTTCAAGGTATGTAGAATCCAAAACTGCAATAAAAATATTTCTGTCTGTCCGCCGTACGCCGTACGCCGTACGGGCCACTTTTCTTAGTTACCATGAAAAAAAATTGATGAAATTCGGGTTATAGGTTCCGTTCGGCGTCTAGTTGGTCCTCGAAGCTCGACGTTACTGTGAGTCATCTCTAAGGGGTTCAAAATAGGGGTTGAAATTTTCAAAACGCCTATACCATTTTTTTACGTAAATATTTTTACGGTTTTAAATAGTTCTTGAACTTGCGAGTTTTTTAAGCCCATCCGGAGCATCGTACGTCCAGCCGTTCGTTCACAGTAAGGCCCCGAAGTTTGCACCGACAGGCATTTTCGACTCCAGTGTCAATGAAATTGTATACAATTCAAACCAAATCTCGTAACCAGAGACGCGCCCACAATAGGAATTTGTGAATACGGCCAATCATTGGTAGGGATCACCTGATTATATTGGCGGAGTATGAAGTCGAGTTGGTTGTTCTGTGATATTATTTAATTTGAAAAATGATGGCTCTTTTGGAGTTTGTTGGTAGGTAGTGAAACTTGAACAAACGTTGAAGTATTATTGATGGGTAAATTATTACTACGGTAAATCATTACTCAACGGTAAATTATTACACAACGGTTCATTATACCATCTACGTAGAAGGGGCTGGAGTTTGTTGGTAGGTACTTTTGCAACTTTTTTCACTCCTCATCAACAATTTCTTTTCAGAACTTCATTATGTGTGTTTCTTTTTGTTAGGTACTGTTTGTCATCGGCAGAATTATTTTAGCAACATTTAACTCGTGATTTAGGTAGGTAACTAGTAACGAGTACGGGGTTAGGTACTAACCTACGGAGGGTCTGCGATCTACATAATATGTATATAATAGTACATATCATATTATATAGACGGGTTATCTATACATAGAGCTGTGATCTGTAACAGAAGGGTATTCTATACAAAATAATAAACCGTTGTGCAGGGATTTGCAGCGTTTTTTTTTCTTTTTTTTTTCATACGCCCATTTATTTCAACCTCTAACTGGCCACCCAGAGCCACACCACTTCCAGGAAAAACGTCTCCATTTTTTATGATTACGTCAAAGCTTGGCTCAGAAATTACAGTTTTATCTGAAGAATAAGGATATAGTCGCAAAAGTGAGCAAAGAAGCAATTATAACCCTTCCTCGAAGTGCCAAATTTTGGCACTTGATGTTTTTCCAGGTGTTGAACACGAAAATGAGGTTTTCAAAAGGAAATTTACGATGAAAAATCAACTTTCCGTCAAAATATCCATTTTTCCACTTTTAAAGTTAATAATTTTTTCTGATGGAGGGAAATGTTCTGAAACTGACCTGATGATGGCTTTCTAGGCTGAAGGACTATCAAACACGCAAGTAATAATCGGAGTAATCACTGAGCAATAGGGTAGTACAAATTGTTTATTACACATGTGCTCAACATTTCCCCTCCTTGTTCTACACATTTCCGAAACCTGCTACCAACAGGTTTCCCTAGTATGTGACCCCTCAATTTCATAGTTTCACAGTGCTGCTGTACCCTGAAACAATTAGTTCTCTATCTGCATATTTTCACGTAATATATAATTATTATTATTCTCATTAAAATGTGAAATGATACCATAGGTGAGTGATACTACCATAGGAAAGCTTCGATTCTGGAGAAGTTTTTCCTGGAATGGTGCGCTGGGTGGCCAGGTTGAAATGGGCATATGGAAAAAAACCAAAACTGAACATTTCCTTTCGCTCTTACTTATCCGTAATTTTAGCCACAGTAAACCTAAGTATTTTAGCTTTAGTTAGGCACATCTTTTCGGTTTTCTCCCGTTCTTAGATTTCCTGTAGGACGAATATTAACGGACGTACAAGGTCATAAACATCCTCCCCCCCCCCCCTCCGTATTCTGTATTATCCTTATGCAGGAATGTGGTGAATTTAGTACTGACGTACAGATATCTCGGATGTTGGCTCGACAAAAACTGAAACTGTTCTCAGGAGGTCCGATGTTGAATCGAGCAGGCAAGAAGTGCATTTTTGAAGATGAGGAGCATACTCACCAACTGCTCTTTGAATGTGCCTCCCACTTATGTATCCTCCGGTGCTGTTTTCAGCACGCTTTATTATGGTTTAGAGGCTTGGATGCTGATGGAGGCCACATACAATAAACTCCAAGCATTTAAAATGCGGGCATCATCGTATGCTGAGGATACCCTGGGTCCACAGAGTGATGAAGAGGAGGTATGACCCCGGAGGTATTCATGACAGTGAAGTGCAGGAAGCTGGAGTACATTGGCCATGTCATGCATAACCAGAAGTACGAAATGTTGCAGAAATGTTGCAAGCGATTATGCAAGGGGTAATCGTTGTCAGACGAGGGTGTGGGGAGGGGGGGGGGATAACATAATGGAACCTTCGACAGCTGTTTGAGTTCCATATACCTATACTGGATTGCCGTGGACGAACAATAAAAAGTGCAGTTGGTCGCTAACGTCAAATAAAATAAATAAAAAAAAAAACAGAAAAAAGGAGAAAAAACAAAAAAAAAGGAGAAATCTCCTATTTCTTATTTTTCCTAGAAACTGATCATTTTGATAATTATTCCAGGAATAATTCACCTATTTAATCGGTTCAGTAATTGTTTTGCCTAAGTGCCCCTTAGCTCGGTCGTAGCCCACTAAGCTAACACTCATGGTTTTTATGGGCGTTTCAATGAAAAACGTTCGTGCATGCGCAGAGAAAAGTTGCGGACCGGTTTTGATGAATATACGAGATCACTTAGGGGCATCAATCTCCAAATTTAAGGTCATTACGACTACACATTGGGGTAGTTATGGATGTGACCAGGATTTGCTCAGAAAATTTAGAAAGGCATAACCCCGTTGATCTTGGAGGGCAGAAATATTTTCCTCACAAAAGTGATAGCAAGGCTTCTGCTAGACTGAAGCAAAAGGAAAAAATACAATATGTAGGAACTAAACCACTCGCAAAGAAATTGTGGAAACCCATTTCAATGAAAAACGGAGTTATTGAAAAAATAGTCTGTTTCCACTAATACATGAAAAAACGCGAAAAACACTGTTATACTTACCGGTTTCGGTGATCAAACCATCGTCAGTTACAAACAATAACTGAGTTCAGTTATTGGTCAGCGATGGTTTGATCATCGAAACCAGTATAACAGTGTTTTTCGCGTTTTTTCATGTATTAGTGGAAACAGACTATTTTTTCAATAACTCCGTTTTTCTTTACAATATGTAGGTTAGGTATCCTTGTTGTCCAGTATTAAGGGAATCTCTGGATCTCCTAGAGTTCATGAACGACCTGGAATATTTGTGGTTGAGGAGGGTGCTTACATGTCGGTGACCCTTACAAAATCATAATCCTTTATGAATGAATTTTTTGCGTTTTATACGTCAAAAACCACCATAAATTAAGGTAGTATTGACTCTTCAAAGTTGACTGATTAAGGTAGTATTGACTATTCAAATCCGAAAGAAAATGGGCGTATTGGTTGTAGCCCATTTAACGGGGTTTCAAAGTTGAAAGAACACTATTGGTAGCTGAAAACTTGGGTCAAAAATCCGTGAAAACCCCAAATAGTACTTCACTACTGAATCAAAACTACCCTCAGGTTTTATATCCTTAGATATACAATGAGAAGAAATAAGGGTTTTACCTATTATTGACTCCCATATTTTCAACTAAGGACGTTTTTTTAAAACCTTTAAAACACCAAAAATCCCGCTACGATCGATTTTTCCAGTTTCCTTTCGTACTTGGATGGGTATGGCTTCGATTTATGTTGCCATACAGGTTTCAGCAGAGATATGAGTTAGAAGTAGAAAAATGTGGTTTGATGAAACTTTGTCGATTTTAGCCAATTCTGAAGAGACAGTGCTCTCTTAATTCACCATCATTTATTACATTTTTGAAAAAAAGTGTTTTCTTGTGAAATTTCCTACTTACTCGGAAACATGAAAAAGTCCTTCTGGTAACTACTGAATTTCTATTAAAATTTTGTTAAAACATTAGAAAACAAAAGAAAAGTTCGACAAATATTGTTTTCCATGACTGAAAGATGCAGGTAAAGATGCCCCTGAATGAAGGAAGTGAGAGTGATCGTTTTTTTTTGTCCTGCCCTGTCGAATGTTATGAGAAAACGCAAAAACTAACTGCAGTGCTATCCTAAAATGAATCTTTAAAATAAAATAAAATAATAAATAAATAATTATAAATAAAATATTTTATCTACAAAAAATTCGGTCAAGTTAGAGCATTCGTGCGCCAAAAATTGCTGAGAATAGTAATAAAACTCACAAAAATTCATCCATACTGTTACAGAATGGTGAATTGAGAAAGAGAAGTATTTAACCAAACGTATATGTTATAAAAACAGTGGGTCAAATTTGAGTTTCAGTGTGCCAAAGAGAGCTAAAAACAGGGGATGAAAGAATAACAATTTTGAATAACAAAACCGTTTGGGGCAAAAGTAGGAATTATATTGCTTCAAAACATATATGTATTACGTACTTATATTACATGTTCTAAAACCAGTGGGTCAAATTTGAGTTTTCGTGTGTCAAAGAGAGCTAAAAACAGGGGATGATGATATTTAACACAACAAAAAGTTTGAATGACAAAACCGTTTGGGGAAAAAGTAGGAATTATATTGCTTCAAAACTTAGCTCAGATGATCAGGCTGCATATCTGGGACTTATGGGTAGAAACTGACTGGTCTAAAGAGAGATGAATGGCTGGGGGTGAATGGTTGAGGATGGATGAGGTTGGGGATGAATGGTTGAGCTTCAGTTGAATGGTTGGTACAGCGTAAGGAGGGAAATTCAAATGCCAACTGAACAATGGTTGGAGTTTTTTGTTTAGCTAGCTAGTTAGTTCTAGTATGGTGATCTCTGGTTTGTATTTCTGGTAAGTAGCTCTCTTAGATTTCCTGACGTTTCAGATTGTGTCTTGCATTTTTCGATGGAGCAAACCTGAAGTACGGCTGACACAATTTTGGGCCAGTTTGGAAAAAACAAGCTACTGATAGGTGAAGAGTAGGTTTTTTTTACAAACTATTTTTCAAAACTGCACTTGCAGAATGTTTTTCCAAATGCTTTGGTAAGTGCATGTTGAGCCCAGCTTCCTCAGCTATGCGATAATTGATATCTACCTACTCACACAGGTACGATGGATAATTTCATATTTATTATTCAGGTTTTTTCAGTAACGGTGCGTGGGCTCTGAAAACGGTGGGGCACCAAACCAGAACACAAAACCAACAGATTTGTCTACAAAATACCCCAAGGCAACAACACCCATCCCTCATTTAGTGATTGAGTGATATTCAGCAAAGCTTATCTCTTTTAATCAACACTCTTTCATCGTACGAAAACGTCAACAATTTCTACTGCAAATTAGCCACCGAATTCATATGTTACAAAAACGCAGTAAACTAAAATACAACAAAACAATGACCCGTCAGCCAGTACCTACATGAATTGACGAAGCTATTCACTAGAAGCTAGCTAGTTATCTGTGTGTTATGACGCCGATCAATCCGCAACCAGCAAACAGGACAAAACGCACGTAGGTACCACAAATACAAATCTGTCATCGGAGCCGGACCAAACGCAAAACAAAAAATTTGACGCAAAAAATTGAAAACTGACAACAGACTCAACAAAGAAAGGGAATGTGATTCAGGAGATTAAAAAAAAATCGGAAGATGAAGAAGCATCTCGTATCGAGATGACAAATTGAATCGAAAGGATCGTTGGATTGATTGCATCGAATCGACTGTGAAAAGGAACGATTTTGGGGTGGAAACCAGATTCTGGGGACAGGGCCCAAAGTGGGCAGGGCAAACAACATTTTTACTCGACTGAACATGTACGGATGTACGGGCACTTTTCTCAGTTGCCATGGGAACACAAGGTCCCGGGACCTACCTACCTGCCAGTTTCAGGAGCCCAGGTTTCGATTTCGATTGCAGGACAACGATTACTGTTGCTTTATTCCGATAATATGCTTGGTCTATGGAGCTAACATGAAGGAACCTCTACTAGAATACTGAATATCCATAGCCAGAGAAATCTGGCAAGTCGCTGTTGAACTTCGTGAAAAATGCTAGGCAAAGTGTATGGAGGGAAATTCAAATGCCAACTGAACAATGGTTGGAGTTTTGTTTTTACTCCTAATGTTTCCGGGTGCCGGGGCAGTGGCCCAAGTGGCCTTATAGAGGCAATGCCCCTGGGTTCTTTATACTGGAATTCATCATCACACCACCTAAAAGCACTCCAAGAGCAACATATCAACTCCTAATTCCCCCAACAAATCCCTGGAGTAGGTAAGCACCTACTGTGTTGTAGAAAAACACTTGATTAGTATTAATTTTTTTCTATCAAGTTTTTGGACGATTTTCATTTAGGATGGTTTAGTGCGAACCATTTGAACAAATCGAGATGTTCAAACTCAATGTGTCCATCTGTTTGAGATGAAGATGAAAGAATCGATAAGTAAATGGTTAAATAAGTAGAACCATATTTTTAAAAAAAATTTTGATGCTTTAAGTTTAGCAGTTTTATTGACACCTTACTCAACTCGTGCCAACAGGTAACATACCACCTGGTGATTACACCATGACCACTCACCCTTCACTATTTGCGTACCCCACTTGATCGAGCAAGTAAGTTTTTGGAGCTTACTTTGAAAACACATTTTATTTATTACACTAGATGTATAGAAATATCTGTAAGAAGATTGACTCAGAAATAGACTTCAAGACTCTTGAAACCAAAATCAAAGGCAAATAAAGTGTAGTTAGGAAAATATTAAAGATCAGAGCCAAAATTTATTAGAAAAAAAAAACTGGCGCTCTTACCCAAGTCATCTTATCACAGCTTCAGTTTTGGTTTGTAATTATACTTTCACAGCAGTAAAAAAAGGTCAGAATTTCAAGGAACAATTTTTCATCAAAGGTTGTATTTTTTAAAGGAATGTTTCTTAAATTTGGATTTTAAATCAAATGGGTTTTCTTGCAATAAATCAAATGAAAAATGAAAAACATCTTTCCCCTTAAAGGTTCTCGCACACTATGCGGGAACAGGACAGGAAACGCCGTGGATAGGACGCGGGATGCCGGCCGGCTGCGGCTGTCCCGTCCTGCGCCTATACCCACACCAGGCAGGACGTTCCTCAACTCTCTTTCCCCCACCGCTCGCCATACTCCCCTCGTTTCAAGATCTCCTGGATCTCAAACAACATTTTTGTCCCATTTGCTTCTTAGAGTGAGAGTAGCATACAAGTTTAATTCATGAGTGATTCATCATCATCTTCTGAGGAAGAAGCTATAGTTACGGCTATTCTGCTCACCGAATCTAATAAAAGGATGTGGGTTCATGACCATCATAAGAAGCGAGATGAACTTGGAAAGCTCAGTACGACTTTTGAGGACCTCAAAAAAGATGCTCATAAATTTTTGACCTACTACCGAATGAACTATGAAAAATTTGAAGAGCTGTTGGGTATGGTTGAACCACATATTACGAAGATGGATACCAGTTTCCGGAAATCAATTAGTCCACGAGAAAGACTGGCTCTCACATTGAGGTGACATTTTTTGATCGCCTTTTAACATAATGCGCTTGAAACTTTGACATTGATGCACTGAACATTTTGACGCCTAAAATATGTATAGGTACCAATCGAAAAAGTTCCAGTCATGCAGCATGATCATGAATGAATTTTGAAAAGAAGATGAGATACCTACCAACCCCTCGTCATATTTATGTTTTTTAAAATCACGTTTAACACGATTTTTAGCAATTTTAGTGACAACATAACTTGAGTTTGAACACTTAATTGCGAGCAAAACATTGCCAGTTTTTCACTTTTTGTGTGATGTCCTACATCAGGGAATCAAGAAATGACCAGGTAATTGGAGAAACAGCGCCTATTTTAATTGAACAAATGACAGTTATGAATGAGAAATGTACCTTGGACAAGGGAAGGCGGGCATGGGGAAGGCGAGCGTGGGAAAGGCGGGCGTGAACGTGGGAAAGGCGGGCGTGAACGTGGAGAAAATTTGGACGGTGGAGGGAGAACGTCCCGTGCCAGGACGCGCCGTTTTTCGCTTTGAGAGCGATCGCGCCGCAACCCGTCCTGTTCCTGCCCCATGCCGTGACCGCCGCGTCCCACCTAGTGTGCTTATCTACGTTCAAATACACAGAAGCGAAAAAATACGACCCGCGTCCCACGGCTGTTTCCCGTCCTGTTCCTGTCCTGTTCCCGCCTAGTGTGTGAGGACCTTAACTGAAATAAGTACAGAGAAAATTGTCAAGATAAAATTGTTGATGGGATATTACAAGTGATCATAAGAGTCAGGTTAAGTGTACAGAAGTCTGTAATTAGTAATAAACTGCAGTACTTTCTCCTAATTGAACACCATTGTAGTCTAGATTGTACTACTGAGGTTCCATGGTTAACCCTCGGGCACTGGCGGGGCGGCACTCAGTGCGGCTTTCCTATCAAAATCATTATTACTCTCTAGTGTGTCAAAGCACCGGTAGAACCCGCTCAGGTATCTTTCAAGCAACTATCATAATATTTCCCCGTACTCCTAGCTGCTTCAGTTATGCACTTATCAGTCGTCAATGATCTCGTGAAGAGAGAGGGTGCGCGCTCTCGGTACTACGTACCGCCCGCCAGTTCTAGTCAATGTATAAAGTAGGCACAATGTACTGAACTTTTGACCGATGTTTTTGTTTATTCCTTTGCCGAAATGGCTAGTGGTCGTCGAGTTATGAGTGATTCAGAGATCACGAGCATTCTACAAGCTGTGGAAGAAGATGAAGAAATTTTAGTCAAGATCATGCTCCACTTTTCGACTTCAGCGATGAGAGTGAGGGGGAAGCGGAAGTTGTTCGACCCGACGATCATTCTAGTGACAGTGAATGTTCAGGAGATGAAGCAGGCATTCCTCCACTGACTTTTTCAGAGGATGAAATTACCAATTTTGACATTTTCTTTGCTAATCAAAAGCTATGTTATGGGCACCTAAGTGTTGGTGATGGCTGATTTTTTTTTTCAAATGACTTGCAGTTCCTGAATTTATTGAGTTACCTCATAGGTGTATAAGTTTATTGTATTTTACTGAATTACATATGGTGAAGTTCTATTGCGTTTTCTAATTACAGACTTTTATAAAATTTGCATGTTTTATATTATTGCCAACCTGATCGAGACTTAAGCTGACCATTTTTGGGAAAAATTAACATCGGCTTAACAAAAAAATGGTTTCCGCAATTTCTATAGAGGCTATTTTAAATGCTAAGTTAGGTGGTATATTAATGTTTGCGCAAAACTACGAATAAACGTTCCTATTATGGAAAAAGTTGCCGTTTCCGTGTGGGCGGCACTCCATACCGCCCGCCGGCGATCTACTTCCCCTCATACGTGCCAGGGCCCAAGGGTTAATGGGGCTCAGAGACATTGATAGGGTAAATGATGACTGGTATATTTGTACTAAGTGATTAATCATGGAAAATGATAACTAAAAGGTAGAATACTTACCAGGAGGGCGAAACTCCTCCGAATTCTGTAGCTTTTCCTAGATCTCCTAGTTTCCATTCACCAGCACAATTCACATAAACGGCTCTGATACCCACTCCATTATGACTCAGTTTAGCGTCATTATTCAAAAAACTCAAAGCTTTCTGCAGGGGCAATAATCGAACATATTATGGTTAGATTTATCCTAAAGGTGATTGTGAATGCTAGAATAGAATTAATAATTAGATCATATTTATGAAGGAAGTATGGTTCGAAAAGTTATCACTTGCCGGATTCTGGATTATTCTATTTCTTTTAGTTAGTACGGTAATGAATCAGTAATAAGACTATACTCACACAAATGTTCATTAAACCCCAAGAGAGGTATAACTGCTTCCCCTCACAATCATCCACAGTGTCAAGGTAATATGCCAAGGGTTTGACAGTTTCAGTAACAATCATTAAGTTTGTTTCATTCTGGAAAAACAACAATAATAACAACTTCAGGTCAAAACGAATTTCTGTAGGAAAAGCTGAACCTGGCGGCAAAATACTAAATGGGTGGAGCAGCCATCTCAGGGTGGGGGAGAGGGTTATTAATTTTCCATACATATCATGGAGGTCAGTGTTGCCAACCTGTACAGTAATTGCCAATCTGTAAGGAAATTAAGCCTTCTGTACAAGAGACGAGCGTGACTTGGATGATCAACCTATTTTTAAGGTAATTAGGGGTTATTGTACTGCTGAACACTAGTAATAGTGGCAGGGCAGTCGGACGAAAGCCCCAGCCTGGAATGGCTGTTACTTTACTTTACTAGTAATAGTACTGCCAAAAAGGCTGATTTCCACCTTTTTATAGGAAATTAAAACTTGAGTGAGTTGTAAAATAATGGTGTAAGATGTTCAATTTAGTAGTGGGGGTACCCACAAGAGATTTATCTAGGATGATGATATATTAAACAAATAAGGCAAAAAACCTACTCCAGACCTTGTGTGATCATGCTGACAGCCGTTTTGCCATTTTGGCATACATTGACTTGAAACTGTAATATCTATCTACATTTATACAGGGGTACCTGCAACTGAGTAGAATGGTAATCCTTAATCATAATAATTAGTCATAATTATATTCCCCCCCTCTGTCCATCAGATTTCTAATTATATAAAAAATTATAAATTATAATTACACAATTTTGTTTAAAAAAAATATTTGATGACGTCACTATTCAGGAATGCCTCAAGTAGTAAAAACAACAATGCTTGGTGTGTGGGGATGTGCTGAATAGCATCCATGTGGTAGAAGGAGAAGAAGGCTGTGCAGGCAGTTCAGCTGGACAAAGGTCCTGTGGCTCTAAATTTGGCTCAATGGTAAAGATAAAAGCTATAAAGTCCTTGTCACAACAGTTTATTATTCTATTGGCAATACCTATAGAAATGTTGGCTGTTCATTGACTGTTTATTTCAAGTGCAATAATTCGAACAGCTATTTTTTATGGTTTCCACCAACACGAATTAGGCCCCTATTTTTGACCAATTACCTTTTATCATTCATAGTGCCATTTAACTGTCTTCATACTGATGCTACTTCTAGTGTTATTATACAAGTGTATGATGATTTCAGATAATTTCCCCAAGTTTTTGATGCATAAAAAATGAATTTCGGGAGCTGAACCTTCCATTATAACCTCAATTCTTCACTCTTCAGTCAAATCAACTTCATATATTGTCTTCCCGCCCTAAAAAACATGGAAAACACTACCCTACTTTTACACCCATCTTTCACCGGTAACACCCCGGTGTGTATTCCGATCTGGCTGCCGAGCTTCGGAGCGCAACTAGGACCCAAATGGAGCCTGTGAGCGGGAGAATGACGATTTTAGACCAAAATTTAACGTAAGTTTAGGGCTGAGACTTTGTGACAACCTCGATTCCTCGCACGTTGGTCAAAACTGACTTCATATTCTGTCTCCTTGCCCTAAAAAACATTGAAAGCGATACCTCAAATAAAACACCGAAAAACCCTTCTTTACACCCTACTTTACACCCATTTTTAACCCTTAACACCCTTGGGTATATTACGATCGGGCTGTAAAGTTTCAGGACAAAATAGGGCCCAAATGGATCCTGCATGCAAGAACGAATTATTTAGAATGAAAATAAAGTAGATATGGATGATACGGCGTACTGCGGATGGACATTGCATTTCGGCTTATTATTCTGTGAATAATACACCAACGTACTCACTCAGCGAACAGTTTTTATAACAACCCCTCGAAATTTTTTCTTTTACGTTTCAAGGTGTGTAGATTCCAAAAATGCTATGTCCGTCCGCCGTCCACTATTTTTTACACTCATTTTTCACCCCTTTTTCACCCATAACACCCTTGGGTATATTCCGTTCGGATTGGTAGCAAAGTCCTTGTCAAATGGGTTACAAAGATTTATTCCGATCGAGCTGCAAAGTTTAGGGACACAACTAGGACCCTGTGTGCGAGACAAAGAATTTGTTAGACCGAAAATTAAGTAGATATGGATGATACGGAGTACAGACGTTGCATTCTGGTTTACTATTCCGTGAATAATACACCTCTGTATTCGCTCAGCAACAATTTTTTACAACACCCCCTCAAATTTCTTCTTTTACGTTTCAAGGTGCCTAGATTCCAACCAAAAATGCAATGTCTTCTGCCGTATCATCCATATCCGATTTATTTTCGGTCTAATAAATACGTTCTTTCGCTCACATGGCTCCATTTGGGCCCCAATTGTGCTCCAAAGCTTGGCAGCCCGATCGGAATACACCCAGGGGTGTTGCTATGGTAGGGGCGGGGGGGGGGGGGCTTAACGTTTTCCATGTTTTTTAGGGCGAGAAGACCGAATATGAAGTTGATTTTGACCAAAGGGTGAAGAACTGAGGCTGTAACGAAGGTTCACTTTTAATGAGTCAAAAACCGGGGAAACTGTCTGAAATTACCATAAACTTGTATAATAACACTAGAAGTAGTATCAACAGGTGACCACACAATTGAATCAATTGAACCACACAGGCACAGGTATCAACACAACTGAATGGCACCATCAATTATCAAGATAGTTTGTCATTCGTGTTTTTGGGGGCCAAAATTGGTGGAAACCATAAAAAATTACTTTTTCAATTATTGCACATGAAAGAAAAAATAAATGAACAGCCAACAGTTCTGTGGGTATGTTCAATAGAACAATAAACCCATGTGACAAGGACGTTGCAGCGTTTTTGGAATCAACGCACCTTGAAGCGTAAAATAAAAAAATTTGAGGGGGTGTTGTAAAAACTGTTTGCTGAGCAAATACATAGGTGGATTATTCACAAAATAATAAACCAAAATTTTGAGGGGGTGTTACAAAATTGTTTGCTGAGCGGATACATAGGTTTATACTGACAGACAGACAGACAGACAGACAGACAGACAGACAGACACACACACACACACACACACACACACACACACACGCACGCACGCACGCACGCACGCACGCACGCACGCACGCACGCACGCACGCACGCACGCACGCACGCACGCACGCACGCACGCACGCACGCACGCACGCACGCACGCACGCACGCACGCACGCACGCACGCACGCACGCACACACACACACACACACACACACACACACACACACACACACACACACACACACACACACACACACACACACACACACACACACACACACACACACACACACACACACACACACACACACACACACACACACACACACACACACACACACACACACACACACACACACACACACACACACACACACAGGACTCAGAGGAAGAAGACGAACCTGTCCACAGCACAATCAGGAGAGACTCTTCGGTTGAGACGGAGGTTGGACCGGATGATGTACCATTCTCAATGGAGGAAATCCTGCACACAATGGAAGGCTTTGAGGAGAATAAAGCGCCAGGATCAGATGGTCTTACAAGGAGGATTTGGTTAGAGGTTTATCAACTATTCCCCAACGGGTTGTGCACATTGTTCAACGAATGTCTTCGGAGAGGCTGCTTTCCCGGTATATGGAAGATGAGCACAGCTGTATTTTTCGTCAAACCAGGGAGGGAGGCATCAGGCAGTGCTTCCAAGTATCGCCTTATCAGCTTGCTTCCGTTTGGGGGAAAGCTGTTGGAGAAGCTGATGATTAGCCGTATAATGTACCATATGTATTCCAAATCGCTGATTTCAGACAGGCAGTTCGGGTTCCGACCCCAGGTAGGCACTGTGGACGCATTACTGGCCGTGAAACGTCATATAGCAGATCAACTGGGTAGAAAGAGACATGTATTAATGATTTCACTTGATGTGGAGGGTGCTTTCAATGCGGCCTGGTGGCCCTCGATTCTAACGCAACTTAGGTTGAGGGGGTGCCCAACGAATTTGTACCGATTATCAAGGAGTTATTTTAGTGAGCGGTATGTTCGATTTTCATCAGCTACCATTGAAATTGTTCGTTCGGCTGAGAGGGGGTGTCCACAGGGTTCATGTTGTGGGCCTGGCTATTGGAACGTCATGTACGACTCACTCCTTGACCTTGAATATCCCGAAGGTGTGGAAGTTTTTGCATACGCGGACGATTTTCTGGTGATTGTGAGCGATTCCAGTGAAAAACAGATGCAAATCGTCGCCAATCGGGCGCTGTGGATGGTTGAGCAATGGGCACATGTAAATAAGATCCGGTTTAACTCTCAGAAGTCCCAAGTGCTCCATGTTACCAGAAGGGCTAGATCGAGAGAAGCACTTGCTGTCTATCTACAGGGCAATCGTCTGGGCCAGGTACAAAATATGAAGTATTTGGGAGTTTGGTTTGATGAGTCGCTGACATGGTCTCATCACGTGCAGTATTGCTGTGATAGGGCTGGTCAGCTGGTCCACTCGCTATCACGATGTGCTAAGGTTTACTGGGGGCTTGGATCGGACGCATTGAGCATAATATATACTGGTGCGGTGCTGCCGATACTGTCGTATGCGGTCCCAGTTTGGTATGATGCGATGCAACGAATTTATAATGTCCGAAAGATGAGAAGAATCCAGCGTCTAATGGCTTTGCGTATTCTGAAGGGTTTTAGAACCATATCGTATGAAGCCTCAATGGTGATTGCGGGAATGACACCGATAGACATCAAACTGGCAGAGACTGTGGACATCTACAGGGCAGTTCGTGGTGAACATGAGGGTGCGATGGGTCCAGCATTTGAGGTGGACTCCAGTGTTCCTGTTTCTGGATGGCTTCATCCGGCTTGGGCGGTCTCAGTCTTGAATGAGGAAGATGTTTCACCCGAATTTGAGGTTTTTACGGATGGGAGCAGGCTGATGAACGGATGTGTAGGGTGCGCATTTGCTGTGTATGAAACAGGACAGTCCACTGTGGTTTATTCGGCCAAGTTCCACCTAGCCGGTTGGTGTACAAACAACCAAGCTGAGCTCCTGGCTATAAAAGAGGCCGTTGGGTGGCTGGAATCGCTGGACGTTCCTCTGCACAGGAGGTCTGCAATTGTTTGGACGGACAGCCAGATATCCCTGGATCTCCTTAGGAACATTGGCGTCCACGTCGGGAATGCAGAGGAAGTGAGACGGTGTTTGTGGAGACTGGGCGGTGCACTTTCGTGGAAGGTGGCAGTCAGATGGATTCGATCACATCAGGGTACCGTTGGAAACGAGGAAGCTGATCGCCTGGCAAAGGAGGCCGCTGAGGACAACGATGCTCCGGTCCACTTTGCGAAGGCTCCTGTCAGCCATTTGAAGAGCATTAGCAGACGGATGAGTCTGATGGAATGGGAGAAGGAATGGGCTTCGAGCACAAAAGGAGCGTTCACTCGTCGCTTTTTCCCTACGGTTGCGAGCAGGCTTGGGACTGAGCTGAGAATTACGTACAAGGTAACTCAGGTGCTGTCTGGCCATGGCAGAAATGCAGCTTACCTCCACCGTTTTGGCATTCGGGACAATCCAGCCTGTCACTGTGATGGAGGGACCGTGCAGACATGGGAGCACTTGATTCTGGATTGCGGGCTTCTGGAGGCGGGTCGCTCTCGACTAATGCGTGCGGTGATGATGGCGGGATTTAACTGGCCTCCCACGTTTGAACAGTTTATTCGGGAGTTTAATGAACCATTTTGCACTTTTATTAATAATATTGACTTTGATGTATTTGGTTAGAAATTTAAATGTGATAGATGTGTGATTAATTGATTTTGTATGGTTTTTTATTTTATTGTATTGTATTATAGTATTATAGTTATTTTGTGAAATGCATGTAGTCAGCATATGGGAGCATGCAGAAATAAACTCTCCCTGCATAGGGGTACTATGCAGGGAAAACTTAAAAAAAAAAAAAAAAAAACACACACACACACACACACACACACACACACA
>OX940974.1:136891515-137065403 GCA_954871275.1 Leptopterna dolabrata | reverse complement strand
AAGTCACACAAATTGAATTTATATTTTATTCGAACCACTGTGTAACAGCTATACGTAAATAGAAACGATTTGCCTGTAGATTCGCCCTGAGCGAGTGCTGTTTCGCAGCTTCTCTTGTAGGAGGAAGAGTGGCCATTTCGGTGTTGGCCTTCGTAGATGCTTTTATAAACGCTGTAAATCGATGCCTATTGAGGTTTTGTCCTGCTGGCGCTTGGAAAATAGCTAGAAACAGTTTCTCACCCGCCTCTTCAACATCACCCGGTGATGACGAGGGAGTGGTAAATGTCGTAGAAACACCCGCTGAAGCAGTGGATAAGGAGGATCGAGTTAGCGTATGGAAGCTGTTTTAAGCGTCGTGCAGAAAACAATTTAGTTTCCACCTTCCCACGGCCTGGTTTCATGATGTAAGTATTGCTGCCTGTTGATGGTACCAAACCAACAAGGAGCGTAATTAAATCACCATCCTCCAAAACTATTGCTAAAGTTGGATGCACAGCAGATTTATCCAACTCACACTTTACAATAGTGCCATCGGCATCTCCTGAAGCAGCAGTTGCTTCAATCCCTGCTGCTGTCATCTTCTGGGTGAGCAAGTAGATCAACATTTTTTTTTTTCATTAACAAGAAAATGCTCCTGTTGAACTGTAATGGTAGTGCTTTCGTGAAAGTTGATGTCACCTGAAGTTTTTGAGAGCCCTCTTCGCTTCTGTTCTGCTCGTTTTGTGCTGTTGACATCACCGCCGTCGAAACCACCGTGCACTTTCGACCATAATGTTTCAGTACCTAGGCGATGTAGTATTCACAAATTGAAGAAGCGTTTGAGAATATTCCCCATTTCGCACGTTGAAGAAGAAAGCCACCATATATTACATTGGTGCTAGTAGTAAGATGGAGAGTTGCATTATCCTCTGCTGGCAAAGCATCATAGAGGGTTGAAATTTGGTACACGTCCTCAGGGGCCCCTCGAAAATGGGTGTACGGAAAATCAACACCGAAAACCCCCAGGGGCCGAGTTATAATAGGGTGGGGGGGGGGGGGGGGGGGCTACTTGTGATGTCGTGTAAACAGTGTCTTGGTCGCTGTAGGTATGTATGGAGGTTTTCGGTTTTCTTGGCGGGTATCAGTCGCTGTGCTCTTCAAAGTGTGGTGGGACTCTTACCTATCTGTGTTTGGTCTTGACAAACGCACTGCTGCTTCCTTCTGTGGACCTGAGGAACTTCCTTCTAGCGAACATGAGCCCCTGTCCTGTCAGAGTACGTAGTCCTGACTCATCCCTCGGGCAGTCAACTGAATGGATCGGTAGGTACTGTAACCTTTAAGTAGATATCACCCATCCATAGTTTCCATAATTCGAGGGCTGCTATGACAACGTTCTTGAAATTTGAGTACGCCTTACCGTGTAAACCAATAAGCAGTACCTAAGTAACGATTATTATATAATCTATTCAATTTGCTGAAAGAGGTGCATTCGCCCTCCCAGGAGCGCGATCCCGAGGACAGCTGAGCACCTAATTTACGCTCCTTTGAAGGGATTGCGTTTACGCTTTTTGAGCAAACAATATCACCTTTCTTTTCCTCACTCCAAACAACAAGATACAAAAAGGTGACAAAAAACTAAAAGAAATGTAAGGACTACTATACTAGGTAGTTAGGATGAGAAAATTTCGAGTGTTCACCGACACGTTGAACCATGTAAAATGTTATTGTTCATTCACTTTCATCAATTTATTCGATATCATTATTTATGATTACAGCGTACCTACTAACGCACTACCATATCAATAAAGGCCCTTTATAGGGACGCCCTTCGGAAGCTGGGTTTCCAGATGGAGGTTGGGCCTGTTGTTTTCAGTTATTGGGAGAGAGGGACTAGGTACCTAAACCCCAAAGAGAAATAGCAACCTACAAATCTGTTTCAGGAAATTCTAAAACTAAGTCAGTAAAAAAACATGAATTGTCAGCTGTGTGTGTTAGCCAGTTTTCCTCCGATTCTTATGGTTCTTTCTGCAGTCGACTCAGTTTTAGGCCTACTTGTACAATTGACTTGCGAACTTTGCAATAATTAATGTATTGGCGGTGAGGAGGGGGGGGGGGGGTTATAAAATCGAAAAAATTTCCGATTTCCAAAATTATTTTCTATTTGTTTCTTTCAAGTCATCAGTCTAGTTTCTAGAACATATATTATTCTTTTCAATTTGTTTCTCATTCCTAGGTGATCACCTTTTAGGGATGACGGAGACGGGTGAGGCGATCCCTAATCGGTGATTAGGGATCGCCTCACCCGTCTCCGTCAACCCTAGGCCGCAGTTTTCATCCGATTTTAGTGGATATTTTTGCAATGGACTTAGTTCTGGGGCACTGTTTCGCCTGAATATAGGTAAGGAGAGTTGTCTGATGCCTCGACCCTGATGTTTTGAATACACGTACCTACCTACTTAATGAGATATGTCGTAACTCCATCAGACAAACTCCATACACATAATTACACTCTCTCACATAATTACTCTCTTCCTTAAAGACTTTGTTATCTTCCTCCCCCATCAGTTATTCATGAAATGTTTTAGTTTTTTTTTTAAAGTTCTTTTTTGTATTATTTACTTATTTTAGTATATTTTTCACTCCTCTTGAATGTTGTTATGTAATTGGGCTCGCCCGTGAAATAAATAAATAAATAAATGAATAAAGTCTACCTACTTTGAACATTATTATAGGAGCGAAATTCAATTGCATTTTTTTATAGCGACACACACCATATTCCTACGCCTTTGAACTCACACTATTCTTTGTAACATTTGAGATAGGTACGAAATTTTTTTTTTTAAATGTATGAATCTACGCAGAACCACAAGGCACCTAAATAATAAAGCGCTCTCCTTGCTCGGGACATTTGGTGAGGGAAAACTTGTACGGAACATCTATCTATTATCAAGATGTTATAGTTTCATCGGGATATCGCTGGCTAGTAAATGTCGCTTTAGGCGTATCCCTGTTTCTTCCAACTCCCAGCAGTGAAGCTCCTTGCCCCCCACATTGACTAATGACTACCAGTCAAGTGCATTTTGTTGTTCATCAGCCGTCACTAATGTCTGATTGATTCGATAAATTCCGTCTTCAGAGGTAATATGGTTATATGATATAATTTATTATGGGTTCAACAGCCATCAAATAAGAAAGTAAAATGTATCACAAATATGTAACAGAATGGATCGTATGATCAGGAGTTGTTTCATCATTCTTCTTGGAAGTGTCATAACCGGCTGACGAAATACTGTGCTATAGATTCAATTTCTTATCCCAGACTAATAGGTTGAATAGAATTGTCGATAGACGGAGACCGTATAAAATGTATCCTATCAATATGATTACTCGTCATCTCATCGTGGCCTTTACATATTTCATAGTCGGCAGCTTCAAAGGATAATTTCCTATTGATTCGATTTGAAGTCCTGTAAAAATTAATTATAACCCACGAGACAGCTTCCATTTTGGAAGTATAAAATCAAAAAATTGCAGGTTGTCAGGTATAACAACTAGCAGTTTCATCTGTATAGTAGGCAGAAGAACGAAACACGAGTGGGAAGGTAACCATTTAAATAAAAAGGCGAGACCCAGCGTATCGGGGTAAATCAAAAGAATCTAGGCATAATATTGTCTGCGTCAGGTTCTCTCATTAGATACGATTTGGTTGTTTTCGCCCACCTCCCTAGGTTTCCAAGTTGGTTTCAGTTATAGAAATCTGAGTTCCCCAAAAGGATTTCTTGAAGCTGAGGACTTGAAGCGGTCTCCTAGTTGGGCTGCTTGCAGCGGTATCTCTTCAATTATCAACTATCTCGGCCATCTCTTGGTCTGTAGGTACATGCCGAATGACTTTGTTAGAAGGCTCGCCGTAGATAGCTAGAGATGGCCCTGATAATACCAGCTTCCTCGTAAAACAACTTGTGAGTTTCTTCAGCTCGTTTTAATTCTTCGTGTATTGAATTGTTCTAACAACCGCTAGTTAGACGAACCGCAAACCAGTCATGCAGCATGACTTAATGAGCGAATTTTCAAAGAAATATTCGAATTAATGGCTATGGTTTTGAATAAAGGAAAACTTCGGTCTAAAATTTGGTTTTCTATGTGACAACCTTTTTCAATCTGACCACTACGGGTTGTCACATCTGACCACTCTAAGGGGGTGTGGGGGGGGGGGGGGTAAGAGTTTAAAGATTATCCTAGTTTTGGGTAATTTTTGCGCACTTTAAATGCTCTAATTTAAGAACGGATTTAGATATCTAAAATCCGATTTCACCATCGGGTTCAGCGTGCAAAAACCTTTAAAATGAGGGGTCACTTGTTAGAAAATAACATTTTGGGGATTTTTGGGTAATTTTTGCGCACTTTAAATGCTCTAATTTGAGAACGGATCAAGATATCTAAAATCCAATTCCACCATCGTGTTCAGCGTGCAAAAACCTTTAAAATGAGGGGTCACTTGTTGGAAAATAACATTTTGGGGATTTTTGGGTAATTTTTGCGCACTTTAAATGCGCCAAAACCCTCCTTAGAGTAGGCCAATTTCGCCCATCTTCGAACTTAGCCTTTCGATTGCCAAGATAGATTTTTTGTGCAAATTTGAGCTGTTTATCTCAATTCTATCGAGAGTTATCGTCTGGAGTGACACATATATATATAAATATATATATACATATAAAAAAGTGTTAAATTTCAGGAATCGTTTTAGAATGGTCTGAAACGGATTTCTATGAAGAAAATTTCCAAAAATTTATATTATTTAAATTTCGAAGCCATTGCAATAGCTTCATTTTCTTTGAAAATTCGCTAAAAGGATTGAAATCCATCTATCGCCGAAGCGGCATGCTCGGTGCGTCGCACCTCGCTCTTGGATGTGTTCCTTCCTTCTCTGTTGGATATGTATATGTAATAGAAACCTTCCCCCCAAACCTAGAAATTTCTTTCAACGCTCTTTGGCGGGGCTTTTTGTCTGCCGGGGCAAAAAGCTGCCCAGGAAAGAACATGTTTCTATATGCGCATCCAAGAGCTAGGTGCGACGCACCGAGCATGCCACTTCGGCGGGAAAAATGGATATCAATCCTTTTTGCGGCTGAGGAGGTTTTGCTGGCGAGTAAATTTTTACAGCAGGGTTGTTTTCTGGGGGATATCACATATTTTTGGATTTTTTATTTATTTATTTGTTTCCAAAACAGGCACTGCCCAATTAAAATAGTGGTATTTACATTAGAAGTACAATTAGTTACAAGCTAAGTAATAAATAACATATAAGTTGAACAAAAATAACAAAAGGTTGAGATGTGGCAACAATAACATAAATAAGTATAATTTACAAGAGGTGAGGCTAGATAGCAAGGTTGTATGCGATATTTTGTGGGATGGCGCCAAACATGACTAGAGAGGTATGCTGGTGTTATGGGACTCGTATTGTGCAAAAGTTTGTACAGGAACGTCGTGTCAGCTATCACTCTCCTCGTGCGCAGTGGGCAGGTGGTGGTAAGGGCCATAACGTCCCGGCGGCGATAGTCACCCCCCAGGCGCAGCATGTACGCCACGTACTATAGGAATCTCCCCTGCACACGGTTCACCTTACTTTTCTGGGCTTCATAGTAAGGAGACCATACTACCGATGCGAATTCCATGATGGGCCGAACGAGGGCTTTATAGAGGAGAGCGATAGCATCGGCATTACTGAACTCTCTTGTGGCGCGCTTAAGTGAGGCCTTCATCGCGCGGCTCGATACAGCACCTATGTGTTCCCCGAAAGAGAGCTGTGAGTCGAATACGACTCCTAGGTCTATAGCGGACGTCTTGTGAGGTTGGGGGGTGCAAATGAGGTAGGAGTGGCGGGTAGGTTTGTGGTTGCGGCTGAAGGTTATGGAATAGCATTTAGAGGGGTTAAGGGACAGGTTCTTATATTGGCACCATTCGAGCAGGCGATCGAGATTGTTTTGGAGGTTTATGCACTCGGAGGGGAAACTTATGGTGCTGAAGACTTTGAGGTCATCTGCGTTGGGGTCATCACACTCCGGAGAAAATAGACCCCACACTGTTCGGGATGAGGAGAAACAGCAAGGGGCCGATATGCGATCCCTGGGGAACCCCAGAAGACGCAGTGAAGGGCTTTGCCAGAACGCTGCTGCTCCTCACAATCATTTCCCGCCCACATAGGTAGCCCTGGATCAGGCGTAGGAACGCCCCGTGCACTGACGAAGTAAACTTTCTTTCCCGTAGGTAAGCACCTAAAATTTTCCCAGTAGGTACCTACTCACTCACTGCCTACTTACTACCTACCATACTGTATAGAAAAAAAGTAGGAATCTACAACCAACAAAAACAAAGTTGGACGGATTGTGGATGCAGGAATCAGAATGTTCGCGGTGCTATTCATTCATATTTTGTTATTATTCCGAAAAAATGTCGTAAAAATATTGTATTATGCCAAAATGTGCCAGCTCAACTGCCTAATTGCCCGAAAAAAGGTTCATTGTTTTGCTAACTGGCCAACAAACCCGGAAAAGTGGTTCGACCTGATAAGGAAAACGCTGCAAAGTCCTTGTCACATGGGTTTATTATTCTATTGGACATACCTACAGAAATGTTGGCTGTTCATTTATTGTTTCTTTCATGTGAAATAATCGAAATAGCTATTCCTGATGGTTTCCATTAATTTTGGCCCCTAAAACACAAATTAGGTCCCTTCGTTTTTTTTTCTTTTTTAAACTACCTTTGATCATTGGTAGCGCCATTTAATCGTCTTGATCCACGTGTTGATACTACCTCCAGTGTTATTATACAAATTGATGGTGATTTCAGACGATTTCCCAGGTTTTTCACTCATAAAAAATCAATTTTGGGAGCTGAACATTTGGTAGAACTCAATTTTCCACTCTTTGGTCAAAATCGACTTCATATTCGGTCTTCTCGTCCCCAAAAACATGGAAAAAGATACCTCAGAAGCTCATGTTACCAACATGTTGCTAAACCGCAAAAAGTACCTATTTTTACACACATTTTCACTCATAACACCCCTGGGCATATTCCGATCGGGCTGAAAAGTTTCGGGACACAACTAGGGCCCAAATGGAGCATGTGTGCGGAAGAACGAATTTTTTAGACCAAAAATGAAGCCTATACACGTGATACGGCGTGCGGCGGACGGACATTGCATTTTTGAAATCTTCGCACCTTGAAACGGAAAAGAAAAAAGTTTGAGGGGGTGTTATAAAAATTTTTTGCTGAGCGAATACATAGGTGTATTATTCACAGAATAATAAACCAAAAAGGCTCTATCACTCACCCTTAGGTTTGCGGAGATCATCTTAATGTAAGTAGATATGAATATTTACCAATATAGGTACCTGAGGGTGATCAAATCTCCGTTATACCTTTGCTTTTCATCGATGGATATTGTCGTGAGTCCCTCCCGGGAACACTCCACCAGCAACTTTAAGCTCTCACCAATATCCTCATGTAAAACTTACTTTCCGCTAATAAACTACTGAGTGGGGAGACAGGCAACAGAATCCAGGGAACACAACCTGGGCCCCCCCCAAAACTCCCAACAGGGAGTTGGAGGGAGAGGCCTCCAGTTCCTATATAACCCTGGATCCTGGAGCTTTAGATTCATTCGACACTTCCTCTAACCAGCTCTCTCTTCTCTCTCTCTTACCTTATCCCTCTCAGATGATCGGTTGACTACAGCCGCCTGAGAATTTACCTCCTCTCCTCCTTGTCTAGATGATCGGTTGACTACAGCCGCCTAGACAAGCACCTCTCCTCACCTAGATGATCGGTTGACTACAGCCGCCTAGGTAAATTCCCTCACTCACCTCTATCTACTCCCAAAGTCGTAGATGATAGGTGGACTACCGCCGCCTGCGACTTTTCTCTCCTTCACGCCACCGTGACAAAAACTCTAAATTCATCACAGTGGTGAACCCGACGTTCATCCAACCTTCTATCCTCTTACCACCTCATGTGTCGCCCCAGTCTAGTTCGGTGTCCCCAGTTTTAAATTCAAATTTAAACAGTCAGTGTAAATTCGCAATTCTTGGCCCAACCTCACCGCTCAACTCCAGCTCTCAACGCACCTCCGCTCCCGCCGATTGCGAATTTAAAATTCAAAACTACCTCATTTTTGAATTTTAGTTTCAGCCATGGACCCGAACTCACCGACGCCGCCGCTCCTCCGGCCATCCCTGCTGCAGCCGCCGACCGCTGCGACAACTGACGCAGCCGAAAACCCCTTCACCAGCCTCTCGCCACCCGGCTCCTCCGCATCCGCCGCCGCCGCTGCAGCCGCCGCACACGCCGCCGCCGACGTCACGACGGCCTCGGCATCATTCCCGCTGTCGCTACCCCCCTTCTACACGCACGACCCCGCGCTGTGGTTCTTTCAAGTCGACGCTGCGTTTTCGGCCGCCAACATCCGCAGCCAGCGGACCCGTTACTCCCGCATTATATCACTGCTCCCGTACGAGATCCTCCTACAGACGTCGGACATCTCTCCCGACGCCACGGCCGCATACGACGACCTCCGAAACCGCCTCGTCTCGCTGTACCAGCCGTCGAAGATCGCACGTGTCGCAGCGCTCTCCCAACCACAGCACCTCGGCGATCTGAAGCCCTCCCACCTCTACCGCCGTCTGCGTCATCAGCTGCACGACGTGATGACGGCCGACATCGCACGGACGTTCTGGCTGCGGGCCCTACCACACCCCATGCAAATGGCACTCGCCAGCCACCTCGACGGCCCAGACGAACCGCTTCTGCGTCTCGCCGATACGGTCCACGACCTCACCGCAGCCGCCGGCGTCACGGAAGTCGGCGCATCCCGCGCCCCCACCCCGCGACGGGACCAGACGCCGTCACGAGAGCGCCGCCGGCCCCCCTTCCTCCACCGGCGCCGCTCCCTCTCCACCGAGCGCCGCAACACTTCCCCCCCTCAACAACGCAGGGGGCAGTCTCCAGCCGCAGCGACCCCCTCCACCTCCGTGCGCCCCACCAGGACCGCCTACCTCCCAGCGGACCCCCCCCACCGATGTTTCTATCACGTTAACTTCGGTGGGGAGGCCCGAAAATGCCAGCCCCCCTGCTCCTTCACCTCCAAGCAGGGAAACGCGGCCGCCCGCCGGTAAATCCGGCGGGCCCCCCTCCTCGCCAACACGGGGGGGACCACAAACAACCCCTCCCCGCCCGCATTCACACCACCACCACGAAGCCCCGCTACCCCTCCTACGCCGCCGCCACGGCCGCCAACCTCCCGGCCGCGCCTGCCAGCGCCGCCAAAACCCTCACCCCACCGTCAACCGTTCCCCCACCTCGGAACGGCCCCTCCACGCCCGCCTCCAGGGCAGCCACCCTTCCGGCCGCCACTCACGCCGCCGCTACCGTTCCCCCACCCCGGAACGGCCCCTCCACGCCCGCCTCCGGGGCAGCCACCCCTCCGGCCGCCACTCACGCCGCCGCTACCGTTCCCCCACCCCGGAACGACCCCTCCACGCCCGCCTCCAGGGCAGCCACCCTTCCGGCCGCCACTCACGCCGCCGCTACCGTTCCCCCTCCCCGGAACGGAACCGCCCCACCCGCCACCAAGAAGACCAGCCCCCCGGCCGACGCTACCGTTCCCCCTCTACGGAACGGCAAAGGACCGCCCCGCGTCTCCTTCGCAGGGGACCAACCACCACCAACACATCAGCCCACCGCCTCCGCCATTTTACCGCACTCCACCCCAGCTCACCAGCGCCTTTTCTTAAAGTGTTCAAAGACGAATGTCCCTTTCCTCGTCGACACAGGGGCGGCGCTCTCCATTTTCCCGAACAATATTCTCCGGCGACAGGCGCGTTGTTACCGGCAACTCCTCTACGCCGCCAACGGTACCACCATCCCCTCGTACGGGACGTACCGCTCATCCATCCACATGAGCGGGCTCGCGTACGAGTGGGAGTTTACCGTGGCGGACGTAGAGAAGGCAATCCTGGGGGCCGACTTCCTCGCTTATTTCGGCCTCCAGGTTGACGTCCGTAACGCGCGCCTGCTCGACCCCTCCACCCAGAAGCCAATCCCCGGATTCATCCACGCGGTCGATCGCCCCCCAACCCAATTCGAAGAACTCCTCCTCCAATACAAACCCCAGCGCCGCCCCTCAGCACATATCTCTCAAACTCAACACTACATTGAGACCTCTGGTCCCCCAATTTCGGCAAAAGCCCGCCGCCTCCACCCCCTACAACTGTCCCAAGCCCGGCGGAATTTCGATAAGCTCATAGCAGATGGTATTATCCGCCCCTCCAAATCCCCGTGGGCTTCACCGTTACATATTGTACAGAAGCCCAACGGGGATATCCGCCCCTGCGGCGATTACCGCCGCCTTAACGCCAAGACCACACCGGACCTATACAACGTCCCCCACCTCCGAGACTTCTCCTCACACCTCCACAACACGACCATATTCTCAACCCTAGACATCTCCAGAGCCTTCCATCACATACATATCTACCCGCCCGACGTACCTAAAACCGCCATCATAACACCTTTCGGCCTTTTTGAGTACATAAAAATGGGTTTCGGCCTCCGGAACGCGGCCCAGACTTGGCAGCGTTATATGGATAATATTCTGCGGGGACTACCATTCGTATTTTGCTTCCTGGATGACATCCTGATCGCCTCCCGGGACCCACACGAACATCTCACACACCTCAAGCAAGTCCTCGACATCTTCTCCGCCGAGGGCCTCACCATCAACTCTCAAAAATGCGTCCTCGCCCAGCCCTCCGTCCGCTGCCTCGGCCACCAAGTCTCATCCGACGGGATCAAACCTCTCCCGGACAAAGTTCACGCTCTCACAGATTTCCCCCAACCCCGCACCGTCTCAGAACTTCGCCGTTTCCTGGGTATGTTGAACTTTTATCGTAGACACATCAAACACGCAGCACAACACCAACAACCACTCATACACGCTATCCCACAACCGGCCAAAAATAACGATAACCGCCCCATTTCCTGGACCCCCGCCCTCACAACCGCCTTTCAAAATTGCAAAAAGGACCTAGTAGACGCCGCTCTATTAGCCCATCCCGATCCCCATGCTCCCCTCTCCATCACGACCGATGCGTCTGACTGGGCCATCGGGGCAGTACTCCACCAACACACCGGCGCCACCCCCCAACCCCTCGGTTTCTTCTCAAAAACTCTGTCCCCAACTCAAAAAAATTACTCCACTTTTGACAGAGAACTCCTCGCCATCCACGAAGCCATCAAGCACTTCCGTGACTTCGTGGAGGGCAGGCAGTTCTCTGTCATCACTGATCATAAGCCCCTCACACATGCCCTCCTCCAAAATCGTAAATCCGCCTCCCCCCGTCGCCTCCAGCAACTCGAATTTATCGGACAGTTTACGTCCGATATTCGTTATTTGCCGGGGGCCGACAACTGCGTAGCAGACGCACTCTCCCGCCCCACCCCCGCGCCGGTGGCGGAGTTACTGCCTTTCCCTTCCCCACAAACCCTAAAAACACACCAAACACCAACTTCCGACCCCGCACTCTCCAACCTCATCTCCGCCTCCAAGTTGGAACAACTGCCTCCCCTCGACCTCTGGTGCGACGTAACGGCCGATTCACCGCGCCCTTACGTCCCACCGGAGCTGAGGCGGCAGTTGTTCCTCCACTATCACTCCCTCCATCATCCCGGCATCCGGGCGAGCCGGGATCTGATCAAGACGCGGTACTTCTGGCCCCACATGAACACAGATATCCGTACCTGGGTTCTGGGGTGCCAGAAGTGCCAGCAATTTAAGGTCTCGGCTCACCCCCATGTACCTCCTCAACCCATTCCCGACTCCCTCCCGTGGGAACACGTCCATCTAGATCTGGTCGGCCCTCTTCCCCCCTCCGAGGGGAAGAGGTACTGCCTCACCATGATCGACCGTGCGACCAATTGGGTTGAGTGTATCCCACTCGCCCACATTACCGCGGACGCCGTCGCCGCGGCCTTCCTCAATCAGTGGATCAGCCGCTACGGCTGTCCGCGGACACTCACGGTCGATCAGGGGAGGCAGTTTGAATCAGCCCACTTTGCCGACCTGCTCCGTTCCCTCGGGATTCAAAAAATCCGCACCACTCCTTATCACCCCCAATCCAACGGGAAAATAGAGCGGTGGCACTCGGTCCTTAAGCAAGCCATCTCCACATCAGCCACATCCCCCTCATGGACCAAAACCCTCCCCTACGTATTACTCAGCCTTCGTACTTCCGCCCGTCCTTCAGACAACACAAGTCCCGCACAACACGCTTTTAGAGACCCTCTCCGCTTGCCAGCCGACATTTTCACTCCACACACCACCCCGTCAATTAACAGGGAACCACTCCGCACAACAACACCACACAACGACACCACCTATCCCCAACGTTTTTACACAGCCACTCACATGTACTTGAAGGAGCCCGGCATCCACAAAACATTTCAACCTCTCTACGCCGGGCCCTTCCACGTCATCCGCTCCACGCACACCACGGCTACCCTGTTAATTGACGGGAAGCCCCACACTGTACCCCTCGCCCGATGTAAGCCAGCCCCGGTCCTCCCCGACACTTCGCACCACACCACTCACCCGACCACCCCCACACCACAAACGCCACACGTCGCCTCCATTTCACCCACCGGACCCCAACGTCGCCGCCTCTCTCCGCGACGTCCCAGGTACCGGCTCCCACCGGCTCTTCCCCTTCACCACCGCCCCGGCAGTGAAGGGGCCCCTCTATCAGTCTTCACTAACGTGAAGACTGTTAGAGGGAATCGCCTCTCTCACCCCATCACCTCACCACCAATACACACTCACTACATCACACTGCACACTATCCACACCCAGGGAACGGCGAACTTCACCACCCCGTTCCAATCTGTAAACCCTGTCCAAATTTGTCCATACCAACCTTGTAAATACCAACCTTGTAAATACCAACCTTATAAATACCAACCTTGTAAATATCAACCCTGTAAATACCAACCTTGTACATACCAACCTTGTAAATATTAGTCTACTATGTCAATATCATTCAACTACACCACTACTGTACTTATGTTACTTATATCTTATATCACTTATCCTACTCATCCTCCTTTCTACTTACTATGTTACTACTACCTATGCTTCCTATACTATGTTACTCCTGCTTACTATACTATGTTACTCCTACTATGTTCATCCTATACTATGTTACTCCTACTTACTACTTACTACCTATGCTTACTATATTACTACCACCTAGATTACTGCCTCCTAGAATTAAGTCAGACCTGTCACGTTTTTGCCTTCAGCACCACCGATTGTTTGCATCAGCCCTCAGCTTCTGTCACCTTGCGCCTTCAGCTCCACCTTTGTTTACCGTTGCCCTCAGCCTCTGTCTCCTTGCGCCCTCAGCTCCACTTTTGTTTGCCGCAGCCCTCAGCCTCTGTCACCTTGCGCCTTCAGCTTCTCAAATATTGGTTCGAACTGGGGGGACCTCTGTCGTGAGTCCCTCCCGGGAACACTCCACCAGCAACTTTAAGCTCTCACCAATATCCTCATGTAAAACTTACTTTCCGCTAATAAACTACTGAGTGGGGAGACAGGCAACAGAATCCAGGGAACACAACCTGGGCCCCCCCCCAAAACTCCCAACAGGGAGTTGGAGGGAGAGGCCTCCAGTTCCTATATAACCCTGGATCCTGGAGCTTTAGATTCATTCGACACTTCCTCTAACCAGCTCTCTCTTCTCTCTCTCTTACCTTATCCCTCTCAGATGATCGGTTGACTACAGCCGCCTGAGAATTTACCTCCTCTCCTCCTTGTCTAGATGATCGGTTGACTACAGCCGCCTAGACAAGCACCTCTCCTCACCTAGATGATCGGTTGACTACAGCCGCCTAGGTAAATTCCCTCACTCACCTCTATCTACTCCCAAAGTCGTAGATGATCGGTGGACTACCGCCGCCTGCGACTTTTCTCTCCTTCACGCCACCGTGATGAAAACTCTAAATTCATCACAGATATATTTCGGGTAGGATAAAATTAATCGTCGGGTTTGTTTCATTACCACGGACCTACCGAAGGTATGTGCAAAAAGTCGAAAAATTATATACTCCAAAATCACTAAAACATCCTTTAGATTTATTGTAGGTATTTAATTTTATAAACGAAGCTTTCCCCATCCGTAAATATACAGCATTTCGCAGTGCTTGACGTTTGCAAATGAGCAAACTACCATACATTTGATTGTCATCAAATTTTTGTGAGACCATCCACCCCCAACTACTCTGAGCCGCAAGTAATAGAATTAACGGTTGACTTCGAAGCAATATAATGCATTTTATTGAAAAAACATAGTTGGTTAGCAGGTAGGTGAAACGTACCTACCTACCAGCTATTCCAAGATAGAAAGAATCTGTCAAGGCTGGTCTCTTTTGAGGATTTGTAACAGCAGTGTTGGAAAGTACTCACCTTTCCTTACTTTACTAACTTAGGTCAGGAATAGTTCGATAATAGGTAACTAGTAAAATAGGTAGGCTAGCCTAGATAGCCTACCTATCTAGGTAGGCTAGATATCCTAGTGGCCAGTAGGATAGAATACACTTGTGGTGAACGTTACCTACGAATCATAGTAATCACTGGGAAAAAGGTTCATCGAGAACTTAGTGCGTTCTGCACCCACCTACGAATCAATTCCTCTTGCTGGCAAGGCAGTTCGGTACATAATTTTATAGACCAACAGTAGGTACCATATTGCCCAAAAGATAATACTGTAACCGCTCTCTCTTTTGGATGTCTTTTAGTCGCTCTTTTTATACCACCAGTCGCTGTTCTGTACAACGACATGGCTTTTTCGGACTATTTTTACGGATTCATGTTTGCACATGCACAGTGGCCGTATTCATGATCCGATCGTTCTGTAGGTAATTCATAGGGGACCATCTGGGGTCCAACCCGCAAATTTCAAGAAAATCGGATTCGAACTGAGGAAATTATGCGTGTGACAAGGATTTTTGCAGACACATAGACGGACAGACAGACACCGAACCAAATTTATTTAAGTTGCGAAAGTACCTTTCAACAAAATCCAAGATATAATCATCTTTCTTCAAATGAAATAAATTCACGGAACAACCAACTCGATTTCATTCAGCCATGCGTGATTATAATCAGCTGTTTCCTAGCAATGGTATCTGGGCTGGATGTATAGGTACCGTATGATTCACTTTAATGTTGACGAAGCGTTTCGGCGCAAACTTCAGGGCCTTACTGTGAACGAACGACTGGACGTCCAATGCTCCGGCTGGTCTAACAAAATCTCAAATTCGAAATCAATTTAAAAACGGAATAAACCCGATAACTTTTTACCGTAAGTTTTCGAGCTATGGCGTTCTGCAAATTGCAATCCATATTTGCACCCCTATGAAATTGCACCCCTTAGAGATGACTGACAGTAACGCCGAGACCAGCTAGCCCCAAAAGGGCCCGACAAACCAAATTTCATTGCGGTTCATATTAACTCGGAAAAGGGCGAAGGTTGGCGTACGCCCTACTAACAGACATTTAAAAAAATTCCATTTCCGGATTCTGCCAACTTACCTTGAAACAGAAACTATCAAATTTGGGGAGGGAGAGGGGGGGGGGGGGGAGATAAATCTGTATTCTTGATTCCAAAACTAACCGAAACCTCATAGGTCTGCACACGATCAACCAGGTTGAAAGCCTAAACAAGCAGGACTTTACGAAAAAATAACCTATAGAGAACTTTTTGCAAAACTTCTAAGCTGTTCTATACAGAGATATATATAGGATACTAGAAGAAGTGACGAAGTCCAGGAATAAACCAAGTTGGAAGGCACCAAATAATATGAAGTTTACTATCACAAGAATCAAACATACATGTATTGTTAGAAGGTCAAGAAAATTGGTGAAAAAAAAAGAAAAAAAGAATTTGGAGTGCTCCCAAGTTCTATTATCGGGCTACTATTGCTATTTCCTCTATAAAACCAACTCGGGCTATACAGCTGCACCCAATTTTTCCACGGATTACTGCATACAGACCTGCTCTACAAATCGAGTGGAGTACTAGATATTCAAATGAAATTTTGGGGATAATGAGTGATAGAAGTGATTCATCAATGAACTAATTCCGCTTCCCAACTCCTAACCTACATCTGAAACACTGTTTTGAAGGGGTCCCAGGGGTACACGAAATTTTCTAGATACCCCGATTCCGATGTTGGAACCTTGCCGATGACAACATTCACAACGAGCTCCTATAATTGTTTTCAAGAACCCCACTCGTTAGTTGTAGGTTGTCATTTGAGTCAATACCCTGAACTATCAATAACAGTCACTCGACACGCAAAAGTACCACACTAACTTACGACTGGTACCTACTGCAGCCAGTTTTGAACCCAATACTACCACATCAGTACATAATTATTAACCTTCATTGTATAATCTTCAACAACATAATCCTTGTTATCAGAAACGAGTCTTTCTCTCTATATTGGGATTCTTTCTCCCTATATTGGGTTGGTAGAGGAATCAACTTCTATAATAGGTAACTACATAATCATAATCTCACAGATCATGGAGCCTTCTCGCTGCCTTTCTCTTCTTTCCCTATCCCCCCCCCCCCCCCAAAAGCAGGTGAAAGGCATTCAATTTTTTTTCTTTAAAAGTACCCCATCTTCATACTTCAGAACTGGTTGCAGTCTAGGTACTGCCCTGTTATTAAGATAACTCTCAAAAGCAACTTCTTTTGCTTTTGCCAGTAAGTCCTACAGTACATTTCCTGGGACTACTTGGTGTAGGTTCTTACCTTCTGTAACTACCTAGGCAAACAATAAGTGCAGGAGCATAGCTGCACTAAAACAGCCTGCCCTGATCACGCTACACGCGGGAAGGGTAGATCTGCACGTGGGTAAAGTTGAGATCATATTGAATCTCACAACTCCTTGTAGCTAATACATTTTGCTCAAGTTTCATCAGTTAGTTGCTTGATAGAACAGTCATGTCAGCCATACCTACTACGTGAGTCAGCTGTATTGCCCAACCACTTGGCAGATGTTCTTATACACAGTTTCGGATTGTCACGTTCCTAATAGAATAAAAAGCAATAGGTCGCCTGAATAGCTGCCTAGAGCGGGCTATATCTAGCTGGCTGTTCTGATCGAGACAAAAATAATCAGTACCTGTTGAGCTGATGCACAGACGATAAAGGAATCTTCAACATGGAATGCAGTCGATATTTGTTTTCCAAACGAGAAAGGGCAAAAGCAGAAAGCTTGTGTAAATCCTGAGGATGCTTCGAGGTAAATGATATTAATCTAAGTATATAGTCCGTGTGCTCACGAAATATTATCAATAATTCAAGATTATGAGGAAAATATTATTCTTATTTGATATTCATGTAGTCATTCAAACAATGTCCTTGGGGGCATGGTCGTTGACTAATCGGCGGTCGGGGACCTAATCTCAGTCTATGGGACGATATTTTATGTCTGGGCCTCCTGCGGATCTTCACTTTCTCCGCCCCATGGAAACGGGTGACTATAAAGTTGACGTAATGACGCAGTCGTGATCTAATATACGGTTTTTTAAGAAGACATTTTCATGAGCCATCTGATGTCAGCGACCTGTCCGTCCCCCCTGTCGACGAGGCCTTCACTTGTAAAAGCTTGCAATTTACATTAATGAGCCGTTTGATTCGAAAGAAAAATTCGCAGTCGTAGCGTGACACCTGATATCTACGTCTGACTGCCGATAACTGCGAGGAAGAGTCTGTGCAATCGTATAGGGTATGCAGCCCTAGAAGGAAGTTGATCGTTGCCAATGCAACTTTAACGAGGGGTTCACGTTCCGTTTTTTGTACAACCTTCTTACTAATGACTTCTGTGTTGGGTAGGTATGTAGGTTGTTGTACATTCGTATTATCTTACCTTGAAAATTTAGATTAGGCTTAGAGTGAGTGGTGTGTTCTTCGCTACAACCCGTAGGAGTCGAACAGTAGCCACGTCACCATTCTAGAACGATTTCACTTCGGGGAAATTGGTAACTAGGCATTTATTTATCATATCGACAGAGAATCCGTAGAACCTCTTATACTGTAACCCCGAGTTTTGAAAACGTAGGTAAGGTAAGGAAGAACAGCAGTAAGAGAACCCTAGCTCCATGTGACTGCACTTACATTACAAGGATTCGCTTTCAAGATTGAAAAAAATTACTAACTGAAAATAAATACTGCTAATTAGAAAAAGTATGACTGATGTTTGGCCTATTCATTCTTTGCCGAAGGATGGACAAGGATGGAAATAATCAGAAAAACTTTAAAACAGTGTAGTGAAGCCTTGGAAACTTCATTTATATGTTTTAATGTTCTTTGGCTTGAATTTCTTCTTCTTGCGATCTTCCATCTCGTGAAGTGCCTAATTGTACGAATTGAAATGGCCCATTCGCACATCTCAATAATATTTTTTACCGTCAATCCATCTCAATTAAACAAAGGAACCCAGCGTGAGACTCCCCCAAACATTTCCCACTGACGGAATTTCCTGCCAGGATCAGCAAGAAAGCCCGGCTGGGAGCTTGAAGCCACCGACTTTATCCCACCTCACCTAAATTGTCCCCACCAACAACAGAATTGATAAATGCCATCGAAACACCAGAATCGGGGCCTTTTTGTCCACAATCATCGGAGAAGTTTGACCTCCTGAGATGAGCATCAGCAAACTGTGTCCAGTGAATTTTTGGATCACAAGCTGCCATCCCAGGATCATCCTCATCGTGACCGCTTGCAGAGAAGTGACGCGACGTATCCCTGCACTCTACACCACGTCAATACTCGAGGAACTAGCCAGCCTTGAGGAACACGCCGCACCTTTCGCCGCCTCCACGATCGCAAAGGTAAAGCCAAGCGTTCCTCTACTGCGCCTCTTGCCGATAAACGATCGCGTGTGCTCGTGTGTTGGGGAAAAACTATAATCTGGAGAGCAAAGACTGTATGCATAGTCAGTAAACAAAATCAATTAGCATTACAAACGGGACCTATCGAAGCTAATAGTAAAATGTATAGCTTTTCACGCATTTCTGTCTATAGCTGACTCTATGATTCCCAGGCAAGTTAGGTAGCATTGCAAATAAGTAACAGCTCGAACTCTCCTGAAGCAAATCCGCTACAGGAAGAATCTTAGTACAAATCGAGATGCTTACACTAATCTTTTAAATTTGATATTGATATAGTACCTTTCCTCGATAGATTAATGGAAACTCCTTAAAAAGAAGTAGGTAGTTCATTATAGTGTTGTGATCTATTAGTTGACAGTCACTGTTTTCACGCTCGTTTCCCAAAACAGAGAAATAAAGTTTTTGCCTTTGAATGACAATGGTAAATTAAATCAAATCGCCAAGATGTAAACAGATCACGCAAAATGACAATCAGGATATTTTCATACAACATTTATAACATAATGAAATTCACAGTAATTTCTGATTTTCATTGTTCTTCAAAGGTACCTGCGTGAATAATTCCTTCTAGATTTGTTGTGGTAAACACACTAAGATACACTCCATAGGGATGTAAATCGATTTGTCAATGAGGAGTCGTGGTAAACATACTAAGATACACTCCACAGGGATATAAATCGATTTGTCAATGAGGAAATTGTTCGAAAATAACACTTTACCTCTGTTCGTAATTGAGTGAGTGAGGCACCTACGTAAATGATGTACAGAAAGTGTAATTGGTTGGTACAAGTGGCACCTGCGTTACTGATGAGTTGATAACACTTGTTGCATGCTGGATGCAGTTAATTATCAGCATTTAGGCCGTCTCGATTGACTTGAAGAGGCACCGTGATGGCCGGCCTGGTAAAAAAAAAGCCAACCCGATGGAAAAGAAGGAACGAGAATGAAAAAAAGAAGGGAAAAAACTAGTTCAGGAAATTGGCAAAAAATGAGAGAACCCCCTGAAGTCGGCGAATCAATAAAAGAAACATAAAGCGTGAGATAAGGGCTAGTTGATGGAAGGGGGTAGCCCAAGGCTTAGTGTCAAAATAAATTACCATAAAAATTCAGAAAGGGCCTCCTTCTCCAGAGCTCGTCATTAAGAAAGCAATCATTGTACGAGCAAAGAGGAAAGAGTGGCCAATAAATTATATAAAAAAAAAGAAATAATGAAATAAAATGAATAAGATCGGAGCGACCGCTTCCTGCCGACTCGAACGAAGATCCCGAAAAGGTAGCCACTTGGCTTATTAGGTGCATGATATCGTGTTAATGAAAGGATGCGACACCCAGTAGCAGTAGTAGTGAATATAAACCGTGAAATGGGAACGATATAACTTATCACGAGAAATCTTGTTCGGCTACCTGAAATAGAAAAAAAGTTCACAGGCCCTATCGTCGGGGAGAGTTTTTAGTGATTGGGCCCTCCCTTGTACATTGCCGACTTCTAAAACACCTAAATTATCTTTCAGCTCCGTGCATATATTTTTTCTTAACGAAGTTATTTTTTGTTGTAGTTGGTTCGTCGAGTGAGGCTTTCATGTTAGGGCATCGGTGAAACGGGGGTTTTGAGGTTTTTTGTTTGTTGTTGGCTGCTGCCAGAAAAGTCGGATCGGGGAGATCGTTTCGGCTTAACTCGACTTTCGCTTCTGAGTCGACACAATGTCTTCTTCACGCTCCGCCGGCTCCGGGAATACTCCCTGTCGACACTTACCAAAAAAAGATGATAATGTTGGATGAAGAACAAGGTGAACAAATGATTAATCAACATGACTAACAAATGGCAGGAGTCATGATACTTACCCAATGACCCTGATGGCTATTTTCGTCAACGAGAGTTTGCCGATTGGGCGAAATCGATCAGCTTCACCAACGCGTCATCCTGTTCTATACCTGACTTTAGATGTCTAATCAAAGAGTCAGATCGAACTGTTCGATAGTTCGACGATTGAGACCGTCAGACCCAACCGCCATGGACCCTGTGGAAGAATCCATCCTACAGACAAACCTCGATTCCACCTACGTAAATCATCGGCTAGAATTCTAGATCATCGGCTTCTAATGGAAGTTTAATTCTATCGAAGTTACCAAATTTATTCATACCTGTAAGATCATATCGCTGATTATATTTTCGCAGGTGCTAGAAGTTTGTTCGTACACGTAAGTAGGTACCTACTAAGTTTTAGGTAGATATTTTACAATTTCAGACCAGCAAAAACTCGGGTTCTGATCTTGATTTTTATTTTTTATTTTTTTAAGGAGTACATTATAATTATTGTATGTTACGTAGTACGTACCTAACATTCGATTTTTTTGTATAGCACTATATAGTAGGACAGCGATAATATAATCTTATCAACAATAACATATGAAGAATGGATATCTACTAGGTTTTTTCCAATAACCTCCTAGTAGTGAACGTGCTTGAGTACTAATCACACTTTACCTACTGGTACGTTGTTGGATTATAGCTGGTACAGCAAACATTGGATTATAGTTTATAACAAAGAGAGTAAAATTGGGGAACAGTCACAGAGGTGGTTTTGGTTTAGTTGAAACCCTCGGCAAGAATGGTCGCCTTGAGTCGCATGAGATGTGCTGCTGATGAGTTGATTAGGGTGGAACGAGGCCTTTTGATAGGAAGAATAGAAAGTGGCAATTAGGCAGTTCTTCACTATTGGCACATCAAGATCTTTATGTAGTTCTTCATTTCAAACACTGGTACCTCAGTCAGTTCCTATGATTAATCTGAGGACGTGATTTTGCAGCACTTGAATTATGTTAATTCGGGATTTCGATCTAGATGCCCGTAGCACCAAATAGGTTTGATCATTGTGTTGGAGATTAGAAGAATATTTTTTATATTGAGATTTTCGTTTGAAAAGGGTGGTTTTTTTACCAATCCTGTGAAGAATTCTCGCAGCTTCTCTTGCAGCATGATTTTCCCATGTGAGCAGCTGATCTATGGTCATACCCAAGTATTTAACTCGGAGTTCAACTACAGAGACCCATCCGTTTCCACAGGAGGAACAGTGAATTTACGTTTTTAAGTGAACACGGATAAGTTTTATATTGGAACGCATTAATTTTGGTTTATTATTTTCAATAATAAACCATTGGAATCGAGCATGAAAAAAAAAAAAAAATTCTTACCCCCCCTCAAAATTTGATGGTTTACGTTTCAAGGTATGTAGAATCCAAAACTGCAATAAAAATATTTCTGTCTGTCTGCCGTACGCCGTACGGGCCAATTTTCTTAGTTACCATGAAACAAAATTGATGAAATTCGGGTTATAGGTTCCGTTCGGGGTCTAGTTGGTCCTCGAAGCTCGATGTTACTGTCAGTCATCTCTAAGGGGTTCAAAATAGGGGTTGAAATTTTCAAAACGCCTATACCTTTTTTTTACGTGAATATTTTTACGGTTTTAAATAGTTCTTGAACTTACGAGTTTTTTAAGACCACCCGGAGCATCGTACGTCCAGCCGTTCGTTCACAGTAAGGCCCCGAAGTTTGCTCAGACAGGCATTTTCGACTCCAGGGTGAATGAAATTGTATACAATATTCAGACCAAATCTCGTTACCAGGGACGCGCCGACTATCAGAAATTGGCCGGAGATAAAATCATTGCTAGGGGCCACCTGATTATATTGGCGGATTATGAAGTCGAGTTGGTTGTTCTGTGATATTATTTCATTTGAAAAATGATGGCTTTTGGAGTTTGTTTATAGGTAGTGAAACTTGAACAAACGTTGAAGTATTATTGATGGGTAAATTATTACTACACGATGGTAAATCATTACTCAACGGTAAATTATTACACAACGGTTCATTATACCATCCACGTAGAAGGGGCTGGAGTTTGTTGGTAGGTAGATACTTTTGCAACTTTTTTCACTCCTCATCGACAATTTCTTTTCAGAACTTCATTATGTGTGTTTCTTTTTGTTAGGTACCTACTGTTTGTCATCGGCAGAATTATTTTAGCAACATTTAACTCGTGATTTAGGTAGGTACCTAGTAACGAGTACCTACGGAGTTAGGTACTAACCTACGGAGGGTCTGCGATCTACATAATATGTATAGTATAGTACATATTATATTATATAGACGGGTTATCTATACAGAGAGCTGTGATCTGTAACAGAAGAGTATTCCTTACAAAATAATAAACCGTTGTGCAGGGATTTGATATGGTTTGTCATTTAATCGATTCATACAACACCCTCAGTAAAACTACAATTTCTTTCATGTCCAGCTGTACAAATCCAGCTGTCAGAACAGCATCAGCTCAGGAGTAAACTCCCCCCTTCCCATAAGAATACAGGGTTATTTTGTGTTAATATTTCCCACTTATTTTATTAGTTCTTTATTTTTGTACACCCAGAGGACAACTGAGGCGGGTGCAACAAATCCCCCCTCCCCACACCATTACTATGCTCATGCTACTACCACCTGTCTTTGTTTCCTTTCCACACGACTTCGCGTCACATCGAACATCCGAGAGTCCCGACGAGTAACAGAACACCTTCGTTTTGGCGTTTAGGTATAGTGAGTGTGAAATCTCGAGCAAATTCGACGCGGATGGATTTACGATGCGCCGAAGATCCATTTCGCCATCAACTCGAATTGAGCCAAGGCTGCGACGTAGGCTGCACTTTCTGTCCGAGCCCCTAAAACGTACTGCCCTCATTAGACACTCTAAATTCAGTTAGGTAAGTAATTTAAAACGGTCAGTCTGGACTTAAGTTTTTCTACGTCCCATAATTCGAATGAATATTCATAACTATGTTTAGACACTGAATCATCCACTTTCCACCGTATCAAAACTCCAACTAAACTGTTCCCGTTTCTCGATAGGTACGTTCTGTACCGCCGAATTTTGACTTGGAACTCAGGTCGTGTATATGCGGGATGTCACTAATCGGTGTACCATTCTGACGCTTGACCCCTCCAACTCATCTTGTCTGGCTGGAGCGTCGGCACGATATAATAAATAGTCTACGTGAAACCTTTCATTCGGACCAGTACATTTTCAAAAATTCTCGGGATCAACGGGTTCGAAGTCTAGCCAAGTCATAGTAGGTTTCTTTGACCATCCTCAAATAAATCCTCCAGTTAGAGGGCTCGAGACCCAACTTTTTAAGTACGAGATTAAAAGGCTTTTACTCCCCCGACTACTACTCTGCTAACCCCCATTCATACCTGATTTTCAGTCTGGATCTCGTCACCTCCACTCCTGTCAGCAGCAGCTTCACAGAGTCGTAGAAGAATTACTGGATTCTTTCGAAAGGAAAGAGGTTTGCACCCAGGTCTGCTTTTCAAGCTGAAACCGCTACTCTCCGACACCTATTTCAGATTGACAGATCTTTTCATATAAAGTGCAATGGTGTTCAGTCTCCAAGCTGAGGCATATCAGCATCAGTGCCCCAGGGGAGCGTGTGCGGAGGCCCATCCTATACGGCCCCATGGTATATGTCTGTGATATTCCTACATCCCATGACACTAGCGCAGCAATGTTTGCTGACGATTGCGCAATACTCTTCCGCGATACATCTGGCAAAGTTGCATCCACCAAACTCCAGCATCACCTCAATAAAAGCCAGGAATGGACCGATCAGTGGCAAATCGGGATGAACGCTGAAAAATCATGCACTGCTACATTCACCCTGAGAAGAAACTACCAGACCAGCCATATTATCATGAACAATCAAACCATACCTGAAATATATGTGGTACGTTACTTAGGAGTACACCGCCAATAACGACTCACATACGATTCACTCATAAGTGAATTAGTGAAAAGACTCCGCTCCCGCATTAACGACTCAAGCTCCTTCTCAGCCAGACTTCACCATTATCCCTGGACAATTATTATAAATGTCTCCTCTACCTGACTATGATACGTCCAATCTGGCAGGAAACGGGTAGATAATCATAACCACTGACTCCTATCTGTGATAACTAATAAATAAGTGTATATTATGCACCATAAAAAAACTTGCTACTTTTAAATTTTTGTATTGACTTTATTATTATATATCATTAATATTAAGAGGGACTGTTAAAGAACAGTCACCCTCACTCACGTTCCATTGTACTTCTGCGCTAATGAGAACATTATTTATTGCCAAAACGAAAAGTATTGTATACACAAAGTTACCAAATAAATTTAGAAAAAAAGACCTCTTGCACAACCACCGTTTCACCCATTGCTAGTAACAAAGATTCCTAAATACACCTAGTGATTGAGGGACTATTAACAAGATGAAAAATATTAGAAAAATAAAATGGAGATAAAATAGAAGACGAATATTTATTATTACTACCTACTATTTTAAATAATAAATGAAAAATAATATTAATTAATATAAACAATGAATTAATATTACCTAATTAATAATAATAATAATAATTTAATTGTTAGGTATTATTAGAATATAAGAAAAATAATTAGATTATTGATTTGTACTGAGTACCGATGACTGCAGTAATCTCAAATCGTTTATATTCCAGGTATGATGCCCATCGAACTCATGGATAGTGGTAAGTTGAGTTGAGAATCGATAGTCAAAGAAACCCTGCCAATTCTTCCACACAGGTAAATATTTCCCGTGTAGATATAAATATATATCACTCATCCAACAGGACTAGGTAGGTTATATATACTTTATATAACTACGTACCTATTTAGGAAGAACTGCGTTAATGCTTTAGAATACGTGGGGTGGATCTCCAAATGTTCCTTCATGAAAGTGGAATCGAATGGTGACTCGAGATATAAAAACACTATTTAAACGCTCAAGCATATTTTTTTCTCCTCTAAGCAGGTGGGTAAAATTACTAATTTTAATTTTTACTTAATTAAAATTATCAATTTTTGTGGGTCAATGATTTCTAAAAATCGATAAAAATTGCCAACATCAATAAAACGTGATATTAATTCACTAAAAAATGGCTGACCAAAGCCCCGGTCCCTCAACCCTGATTGTGCAACCCTGATTGTACCCGAACGCTAATGTATTCGAATGGGTGGAGTTAGATGGTTCACGTATACCCTCCATGTAGTAACTGGGCACCCTTTCCTTAGAAACGTCGTGAATGGAACAGCGGAAACTTAGTTTGAATTTTTTGGAGAGCTACGAGGTAATCCGAGGGTTAATCCAAAAATGTATCGACACAAAAGTTCGGGATCTTATCATCTCCACCACCAATATTCTCAGATCCATGAATTCAATTCAAATTTGAATTTTTGCAAGCCGGATCCGTTCTGTTCGACTTCTCGTTCAGTTATCAGGTTGATAGTGGGTGATCCACACTCGTTGGGGTTCGGCGAGTCACGTGTGAAAATTTTGACCCTGTGGAATTTTAGATGGGCTCGACTGTTGAGCATTAAGACACGAACGAATAGGTAATGGGGAACTTGCCCGATTGTTTAATCAGTTTTTTTCTGTTCAAGGATCTTGGTGGGAGCTTTCCAAAAAGGTCCAGTGTTATGCGATGTGATGTACCCAATTACCTAAAAACGTCCGAAAATTGGTAATGGGCAATTTGCCCCCCTACCTTTTTTATTTTATTTTCTTAGGTAAAAGATCTCGGCGAGAGCTTTCCGAAAAGGTGCAACATGAGGGGTATCCGATGATCGAGAGTGGGAGATAAACCAGTGGAAAAAAGCGAAATGGCATCATAGGTAAAGGCCCTCACCCCCGCGTCAGCCTGGGGGAAAACCTCAGCGCAATCCACTTACGACGTCATTTAGTTTTCTTTCTATCCGTTTGATGCCCATGCTACATGATGTTTTGAGATGAAAATTGGCAGTGGGGGGTTTCAAGGGTGCTAAATCCGATTCTGAGATCAAAAATAAAAATAATTCCTATATACACACGAAAATTGCCCGTTGTCGTGGTTTTGGATTATATTTTCTTCTCAAAGCTCTTGACATGTGAAGGGCGATAATCGAGTTGAATCCGGGGGAAACCCTTCTCTTTATTTTTCATCAACAGAATTCTGAAAATCAATATTTCATATAAGAAGCAGGGAAAAGCAGGGAAACTCAGCTCTTGCTCATCCAGGGCGTCAACGTCCAATGATGTCACACGCTTCCCTTACATCCGTTTCATGGCTTATCCAGATTCCGAGCAGAAACAAGGGACAATGGTCCTGTGGTAAAAAGTGCGCAGTTCCGACCCACGCGCGTTCCCTGTTGTCCGCAGTGTGGACAGGGCGTTGCGTCCCGGGTCTGTTAGTAGCTTTTACACTTTTGATGAGCCTGTAACACTGCTTTGGTGTTACTCAATGAGAGTTGTGGGTACCCCTGGAACTTGCTTCGTTTCCCTACTTTATGTCAATTATTTCCAATAATTATTAATGGGTCCAGATGACGTGGATTTATTGCTTACCATCTCGACATCGACGGTAAATAACGACGAGAATAACAAGGTCGAAAAAGTCAAACTGATTAAAACTTTGGATATATGCGCCGAAAATTCTCATAATCGTAAGGGATTTCAAATCTCGAAACTTGACGAAGACTACCTAACTTTCTTTAATTGTTTGTAAAAATTCAGCTTTGTTGACATTTAGCCATTTGGTTGTATTTAGCCACCTGTTTCATTGTGTTGCAACTTCTCATGGTGCGAGAGGGTGTGGGGCTCTCCTGGCCGCATGTGTGTGTCTTGGTAAGACGTTATTGTCTCTCGCTAAAACATTTAGAATTCAATTGCGCTTGAGAGGTCCATCCATCATTTCTCCAACGACACCTCCATCTCGGCTGGTTCCTAACCTCCTTCCAATTCCTGGACGATTTCAGCGGGGCGTTTACAAAAGACAGCTCGGTGATTCCGTTTCCTTTTTTTGGTAGGCACATCGTTAAAACCTAATCAACCGTCCTCTTTGCCTTCTCGCTTTTGTAAGGGAGTTTGATGGACCCTTGGCCATTAGCGCGGATTTTAAATGGAATCCTTGTAAAGGTACACAATTTCTGGCAATCTCTCTTTCCTTTTATTTGGAATCAATTTGATGTTGAAATCATCTATATATCAACTGGCTTAATTTAATAAAATAAGAAATACCTACCAGAGTTCAAGGAAATTAAAATGGTACATACTAAGTTACTCTACACGGCATTATCATTTATACAGCCACTGAATAATAATGAAAACGAGCGCGGTGGATTGAAATAATGAAATTTGATTTATTCACTCTGTGAAATCTCGGAAACGAATGGCCGGAAAAAAGTTTTTTCTTAGTTTCTCAGAAACGCAAATTATAGCAAACCGTAACTTGGAAACTATCCATTTCAACACTACCCCTTACGAGGCAATACGCGTAGGCCCAGCTGAGCAATAAAAACGCTGAACTTTGGTACACAACCAGGGCTTTTGTGAAAATGACTCCGTCATCTCCTCTGTCGGGCAATATTCGAGTAAAACTTCTCCATCTTCAGTGCTGTTTGATGACAGTGGGTTTAGACTTGGAAGCTAAACGCTTGAAGAACGTGGCCGAAGATATTGGACTTCACCATTCACAGATCTAACTTAGAACTGACAACCTAGCAGCACAGAGTTGGGCTCAAAATAATACCACCAATGCCAAGATTGCATATTGAGCCCAACTCATTGCTGCTTGGTTGTCAGTTCTAATTTTGATCTGTGAATGGTGGAGTCCAGTATCTTCAGCCAGGTTCTTCAAGTGTTTAGCTTCCTTGGCCACTTCAGACAACGCCATATATATTCAGTTTCGGCTGTCGATTGGGCGATGGTACGTTGCTACTGGGATTCCCAACTTATTGCAAAACCAGCGAATTTGAAACAGTGCCCTGTGTAGGACCTCCCGTCGATACAGTTGCCCCAATTCGCGTCAGAGAATCCATATATATTTTCTCCTGTCCTGATGAATTTTAGGCCGTGATCTTTTGCACCTTTCAGGTACCGCAACACCCGCCTGAAGGCCAACCAGTGCTCGTTGGGGTAACAAGCTGACTTATCATATCAAGCTGCCTTATGTCTTCTTGTATTTATTGTCATCTTGTGCAACGCTAAGAGGGACTAACGTCCTATGTTGTAACCTGTAGCTATTTTATAATAAACAGTTTAAACAAAAATTAAGCTTCGACAAGTAACTGATCGCAAATGCAATGTCTGGTCGGGTTGCAGTGGCCATGAAAATGAGCGATACCACTAAATTTTGATAGGGCACTTCGCGGAGCTCTCCAGGTGAAGGCTTCTCAAATTTAAGGTTATTTTCCATTGGAGTCTTAACTAGTTTGCTCTTAGACTTATTGAATGGGGTCTGCGCATGTATTTATTTTATTTTATTTTTAAAATGAAAGTAGATTCCATACTAAGAATTTTGACAACAACCGCACTGTCGTATGATGAGTTGTTCTTTTTTATGATTTTTCAAAATTCCAGAGGCTCCTACGTCATTGCACCCCTCTAGCCTGGGCGAAACCCCCCAGCCCACTGTGACGTAGGAATTTCTGGACAATTTGAAAAATCATAGAAAAAGAACTACTAATCGTAGGAAAGTGCGTTTAGTGTCAAAGTTCTCAGAATGGAATCTAGTTTCATATATATAGTTCATGCGCAAATCCCATTAGTCCAACAGGTTGTCCACATACTTGCTTGGGCTCATTTTCACTTCAATTTGTCTCTATACCTAGGCCGTATTTGAGTTCCCCTAGATCGCGCATTTTAAATGTAAGAGTCAATTTCTTCTTCAGGTCTTCTGATAGGGTTTTCTTGCTTGATGCAATTATTATGTCGTCGGCACAAACTGCTAGAAGGATCTTCTCCCCCTTTCTCCAGCATGCAAAAGGATGGGTCCGCAAAAGAAGGTTTAAAAGCTCCTTCGGTCTGGCGTCTAATTGCTTAAAACATTGTCTTACTGCTTCTTTAGCCCATATTGCCTTCTTCAAAGAACAGACTCTGTTTGCGGTTTCTCCTCTTTTCAAATCCTCCAACATTTTCGTAGTTTTGAAGAATAACGTTTGATCGGCCTTGTGACTTACGTTGATCAAGATTTTGAGAAGGTATCTTTCCAACCCCGCCGGTTTCTCCATGGAATGTCTGTTAATCGAGGATTCCGTTAAGTGATGCCGTCTTCCAATCAAGTTGGCTAAGCTCAAGATCCTCTTCAGCTACTATTCCCATCAGCAAACGAAGAGATTTCTGTTTGACAACGGGTAAATAGGTTTCGGAGTAATCGACTCCAGGACGCTGAGAGAACCCTTGGACAACAAGTCGAGCTTCGCGACGTTTGAAGCTACCATCGGCGTTCAGCTTCTCCTTCAAAATCATTCTGTACCCAACGATGTTTCGGTTTGGAGGCTTCTCAGCTATTTCCCACGTGCCATTTTTGATTTGGGCTGTGATCTCAGCTATTTCCCACGTGCCATTTTTGATGTGGGCTGTGATCTCAGCTAAAAATGTTTCCTCCCAGATCTTCTCGTCTTCTTCTGGTACTAGTGAAAGCTTGTCACAGAAATTTGAGAAGTCAAAATCCTTAGACCATACTGGTGGCTTGACCACTCGTCCCAATATGGTAGTCGTGGGTATGTTATCTGGATTTTCTAATGGTTCTTTGTGATGCAGAAAGTTTCCCAATTCTTGTTACGTTTGTTGTTTGCTCTCATTTTCTAGTTGAATTTGTGCTATTTCTCTCGGTCTCGATGTGTTTGAAATTATTATTTCTTTGTTTGCTACTTCTGGTTTCGTTGATTTCGAAATCATTATCTGTGTTTTCGCTTCATCATCAGCATGATTTGGGAAGGGTGTTTCAGTGGCTGTTGAAGATATTGGTCCAAGATTCTTACATCTCGCGAAACTATGGTTTTTTATGTTGCCGCAGTGTCCATATTCGAAATGCTTTCTAAATTTCCGGGTAACCCATGAAAATCCCTTCATCGGCTCGAGGTTACAATTAAAAAAACAAACAAAAAAAAATGGAAAACGGTACCTCACAAGGTCATGTTACATTTTTACACCCATTTTTCACCCATAACACCCTCGCGTATAGTCCAATCGGGCTGCGAAGTTTTGACACAACTAGCCCAAAAGGTGCCTGTGTGCGACAGAACGATTTTTAGACCGAAAATAAAGTAAATATGGATGATACGGCGGACGGACATTGCATTTTTGAAATCTACGCACCTTGAAACGTAGAAGAAAAAATTTAGTGGGGGAGGGGGGTTATACAATTTTTGCAGAGCGAATACATAGGTTTATTATTTACAGAATAATAAACCAAAATGACACCTTTAGTTTTCCACCGTAGTGCACTTCTTTATTACTAAGCTTTCACCTGCATCATCTGACACATCTGTTATTTGTCATAAGTTATGAGCGTTTTCCACGTTAAAAAATGAACCCTAGAAGTGCTGTTGGGTTCGTTTACCCTATTCATACCAATATTGTCCTAACCAGTGACAGGTTCGCTCACCTCGTTATGGCGCTGTAGCGATTGAATTAACTTGGAAGTTGTCTAGTCAGGTCAGCGGTTTTAATGTTCTTGCTGGCCGCTCTACTGGTTGGTTTTCTTCAGTCGCATTCCAGTTCTTCCATTCTATCCATAATGATAGAGGTTGGGGAGGTGAGTGGATTTTCACTCCACAGGTCTTAGAGGTTCGTGCCGCTGTAAGAAATACACATATCGCGGAAAATTTCGTTTCAGACCTCAAATTCGTATTCAACACCTTCAGAAATGTCACCATTTTCATAACCAATTTGCTTAATGTTGAGCAGAAAAAGGGGGCGCTGTTTCCCTCCAGGCGAGGAAGGAGGATAACACCGTCGTTATTAATTTCGCTTATAATAGAATCAACATTATTTTTAAAATATGTATTTATAAACTTCGAGGTATGATGGGAACTTGAAGAGTTTTGGTGGACGTGACCTCTCACTATTTCAGAAATTTAATTCTAATTCCACTGAGAATTATGTGAATTTCTTACTTCTGAAATGACGAATTCAACTGTTTTAATGACGCTCAGAAAAAGCTTTTAACGCTTAGAAAATGCATTAAAAATCCAAACAATATGCCTTGAGCCCAGCTAAGTTCAGTCTCATTCGACACAGAATTATTTCAGTTCCCTACCTCGTTTTGGTTTATTATTCTGTGTTTATAACACCCCCTCGAAATTTTTTCTTTTCCGTTTAGAGGTGCGTAGATTCCAGAAGTGCATTGTCCGTCCGCCGTCCGCCGCATCACGCATGCCGGCTTCATTTTCGGTCTAAAAAATTCGTTCTTTCGTGCACATGCTCCATTTCGGCCCCAATAATTGTGTCCCGAAACTTTGCAGCCCGATCGGAATATACCCAGGGGTGTTATGAGTGAAATGTGCATACAAATAGGTACTTTTTGTGTTTTAGTAACATGTTAGTAACATGAGTGTCGTGATTCCTCCCAGAACTCGAGGTGGTGATTCGCTCATAACCCCCAGCCAACCAAACCAAAAAGATCCCAGGTGTTGAGGTGGTGATTCGCTCATAACCCCCCTGGGCATGTCCCTCACGCCACTCGTGATGAAACACGCCAATTTAAATTAATCACAATGAGCTTTTGAGATATCGTTTCCCATGTTTTTGGGATGAGAAGAGACCGAATATGAAGTCGATTTTGACCAAGGAGTGGAAAATTGAGGTTCTACCCAATGTTCAGCTCCCAAAATTGATTTTTTATGAGTCAAAAACCTAGAAATCGTCTGAAATCACCATCAATTTGTATAACAACACTAGAAAAAGTGTCAACACATTGATCAAGACGATTAAATGGCACTACCAATTATCAAAGATCATTTGAAAAAAAAAAAAAAGGAGCGTACCTATTTCGTGTTTTGGGGGCCAAAATTGGTGGAAACCATCAGAAATAGCTATTTCAATTATTGCACATGAAAGAAACAATAAATGAACAGCCAGCATTTCTGTAGGTTTGTCCAACAGAATAATAAACCCACGTGACAAAGACTTTGCAGCGTTTTTTGAATCTACGCTCCTTGGAACGTAAAGCGAGGCAAAGTCCTTCTCACATGGGTTAATTATTGTTTTGGACATACCTACAGAAATGCTGGAAACACATTTATTGTTTCTTAGATGAGCAATAGTTGAAATAGCTATTGTTGATGGTTTCCACCAATTTTGCCCCCCAAAACACGAATTAGGCTCCTATTTTTGAAAAATTACCTTTGATCATTGATAGTGCTATATTATCTTGATTCACCTGTCGATACTACTTCTAGTGTTATTATACAAGTTTACGGTGATTTCAGACAATTTCCCGGGGTTTTTGACTCATAAAAAATGAATTTTGGAAGCATTCCAACCACAGTTCTTCACTCCTTGGTCGAAATCAACTTCATATTAGGTCTGCTCGCCCTAAAAAACATGGGAAACGATGCCTCACAAGCTCATGATCACTTAAACCTAAAAAAAATCACTATTTTTACACTCTTAACACCCCTACGGTGCGATTCTGCAATTCCGTATGACATCATAACGACTATAAAATATCGTTAGCATATCAAAAAATATCGATGCCACTAAATACCGACGATTGGTATTCTGAAAGCGCTAAATAGCGTCAGTTGTCGCTAAATCGTCGATAACTGGTCGTTGAGGGGTCGCTGTCATTTCGACGCTAGGCCCCCTGTTATCCCTACCGAAAGCTAGTTACACCCAAAAAACTTGGCGTGACGTTGCTTTTCGACGATAGAAAGTTTTACGGTAAGTGTTTTACGTAACGGTAAGTGTATACCTTTTTTTCTTTTCCATGTTTTTTCAATTTTATTTAAAGTACATAATAAACCCAATGTAGGTATGTAAATTAGTGACTTAATAATTTATAGCAGTGATGTCATGAAAACATCGTAATAAATAAATATCGTGATAAACGGAGGTATCGCCCTCGGTTTAAAAGAGGAGTGCTACGAGATGGACAAAATCCTTATTCCCTTGATCCGTGCATATTTAGAAAAACCTCTAGGATAAGTCGACACTTGGCCATGAACCTAAGGAACGAAATTCGTCCATTGCTCCAACGCTCTAGATTGAATAGATCATCCCCTGAAATCCAGGTACCTACCTGCTTACCTAATTTTGTTGTAGATACCCATTTCCCTACGTTTTCTTTAATAAATGCGAGTGGCCTTAATAGATTATGTTAATTAATTAGAAAATACAGGATTTTGAAAATATTACACCACTGTCAAAGGCAATCTATAATAATATGTAAACGTAGGTAGGTACTCATTCACTTACATATTTATCAGAATATCCGGGTAATACCCATTATTAAAAATGAATGTAAACAAAATCATACATAAAGTTATACAAATAAATTTGGCATTAAACAAAAATACATAATACACTTGAGCTAATAACGGTAGAAACTTTATTAATACCACAGGACGATGCAAGAAATTTAAATATCCCAACTGTCAAGTGATCTCAAACTGCAATTTTTGACTTTCGAGGTATCAGCATTTATTTCGGCCACTGAGTGAATTCGGGGGATTCATAACACATAGGGTGACCCTCAACTCAACGCCATATTTGGTTTATGAAACCTGTTGAGTGGGCCCTTAAAAAGCGCACTCAGGGCACCCTCAAATGTGCCCTCAAATCACAACTATGAATCGCGCTGAGTGCACGGTGCCCCTTATCGATCAACTTAAGGGCGCACTCACAATCAAATGATGACTATGAATTCCGCCCATAGTCACTGACATCGGCGCGCCTGTACACTCTTCAATTCACTTCATCACTGCTTATCACCATGGAAACGGTGTTAACGGAAAGAGTTCCAGTCAGTTGCTTGCCCTTGACTCAGATTTCGTGAGACAAGCTAAAGACGTCGGTATCTCATTTTCAACGACAATTTGTTATTCATGTTCGGTATCATAAGTTCCTGAATACCAATTTCGCTATCTGGGTGTCGTTACGCGAAAGGGATAGCGACACCGACTCCATAACGGCAAAAAGGTAACGGAGTTGCAGAATCGCAGTACTGGGTGTATTCCGATCGGGCTACCGAGCTTCGGAGCACAACTAGGAGCCAAATGTGTTCCCAAATGGGGACCCACACCGTGAAGAACGACGATTTTCGACCAAATTTCAACGTAAACTTAACGCAAATTTGAGGCTGAAACTTCCTTAGAACCTCAATTTTCCACTCAGTGGTCAAAATCGACTTCATGTTCGGTCTCTTCGTCCTAAAAAATAGATTGAAAACGCTACCTCATAAGCTCATGTTGCTAAAACACAAAAAAACTCGATCTTTACCCAAATTTTTCACCCGTAACACCCCTGGATATAGTCCGATCGGGTTGCAAAGTTTTGGGACACAACTAGGGCCCAAGTGGAGCCTGTGTGCGAATGAACGAATTTTTTAGACCGAAATTAAAGAAGCTAAGGATGTTTATTTTATTCACAGAATAATAAACCAAAATGCAATGTCCGTCCACTGTAAGCCTTCCGCCGTCCGCCGTATCATCCATATACTTTATTTTCTTTCTAAAAAATTCGTTCTTTCGCTCCACTTGAGCCCTAGTTCTTTGCAGCCTGATCGTAATATACCCAAGGGTGTTATGGGTGGAATATGGGTGTAAAAATGGGGTTTTTTGGTAACATGAGCTTGTGAAGACATTAGGGTGTTATGGAGGAAAATGGATGTAAAAATAGGGGTTTCCCAGGTTTTATTCAGGTTTTAGTGAACACGAGCTTGTGAGGTATCGTTTTCCATGTTTTTTAGGGCGAGAAGACCGAACATGAAGTTGATTTTGACCAAGGAGTGAAGCTACACCTATGTATTCGCTCATCAACAAATTTGTATAATACTCCTCAAAATTGTTTCTTTTACGTTTCCATAAATGCAATGTCCGTCCGCCGTATCATCCATATCTACTAATTTCGGTACAAAAAATTCGTTCTTTTGCAAACAGTCTCCATTTGGGCCCAAATTGTGTCCCGAAACATTGCAGCCAGATCGGAATATAGCGAAGGGTGTTATGGATGAAAAATGTGTGTAAAAATGGGGTTTTTTGGTGTTTTAGTAACATGAGCTTGTGAGGCATCGTTTTCCATGTTTTTCGGAGAGGAGACCGAATATGAAGTCGGTTTTGACCAAAGAGTGGAAAATTGAGGTTCTCACGAAGTTTCACCCTTAAATTTACGTTAAATTTAGTCTGAAATCGTCGTTCTACCGCACACAGTTTGGGTCCAAACTTTGGAACACATTTGGATCCTAGTTATGCTTCGAAGCTCGGCAGCCCGATCGGAATACTCCCAGGGGTGTTAGGAGGGCGGAATAACGGGTGTAAAAACAGGGGGTTTTGAGGGTTTGTTGAGGTTTTAGTGAACATGAGCTTATGAGGTATCGTTTTCTAGGTTCTTTAGGGCGCGAAGACCGATTATGAAGTTGCTTTGACCAAGGAGTGAAGAATTGAGGTTGTAACGAAGGCTCAGCTCCCAATATTCATTTTTTATGGGTCAATAACATGGGTAATATTCTGAATCTTTATATGTATACTCTTATTATGAAGTTGAATTTTACCAAAGAGTTAAGAATTGAGGTTTCCATGAAGGTTTAGCTCCCAAAATTCATTTTGCGCAAAACACCTGGGAAACTGAAATCACCATAAATTTATATAGTAACACTAGAAGTAGTATCAACAGGTGAATCAAGACAATTAAATGATACTATCAATGATCAAAATAATTTGTAAAATAAAATAGGGGCCTAATTCGTGTTTTGAAAATAGCTGTTTCAATTATTGCACATGAAAGAAACAATAAATTAACGTCCAACATTTCTGTAGGTATACCTATCCAATAGAATAATAAACCCATGTGACGAGGACTTCGATTTCGACTCCCTTTTTTTCGGACTTTAGTATATTTTACTATTTCCAAAATCGTTTAACCCCACAAATTAGCCCATCTGCAGAATAATCACGTTGTGCCTCGAACATCCGTTACATGCCTCCAACTGGATTGTGGATTCTATGTGAACTGTCTGTTTCCTTTTACGCCATCATGGGACAATTGAGATGGCGTTGTAGATTAATTCGATTTATCTTCTAGAAGCTTGGTTTTAGTGAGATTATCTTGAGTGAGTTCAGCAACCGCGAGGAGAATTGAGAACAACAAGCGCCGTGAGGCTAAGTGAATGCTTCTAATCAAAAGTATACATTATGTAGATGTGTCATCATCCTATTGGTGTTAATAATGCTTGAGAAAAGATTTCTTATGATCCCGCTCGTAGCCCGAGGCAAAGATACCAGGTTATTGATAATGAATAGTTCTTAAACTTCTCTTTCTTTATTTGGTCGACCCGTTCGACACTTGGGTTTTAACGCTCATTATAACGAGCCCAGGGGTCAAAGTTTTGGTATCACGGAAACCTGAGGCACGCACAACTCCCCTCCACACCATCTCTTGCCGCCTGCCTTGATTATACCTTCCAACCGTGCCAGTGGTGGTGGGGAAGGGCTAATTACCGAGGATTTTCGATCAATAAAAAGGTTCGGAATCTGCAAAGCCCATGGCAGGTGAGAAAGATGTCTGCTCTGATTTTCAGCGTAGCTCCAATACACGAGTTGAAAACAGACAGCCCACTATGATTTACCCGAGTCCATCAATAAAGTCTTGTTCAATAACCATTTATTTTGTCCCCACATCAAACCAGAAGAATGCATTCGTTCCTCTTACGGGACTCAGAACCATCGGTCATTTCAAATAGTAAAGCTGTTTGCACTTGAAAATGAGTGAGTGCCTTTATAGGGACTTCCAGAAAGTAGAGAACTTGGAACTTTCATAGAAGGGAAACGGGAGTTTCGCCTATCTTGTTGGTCCTCGCCTGTCTTTTACCATGAGACTATAGTTAGAATAAATGATGCTTCATTTAAAGTACATGGCTGAACTAGCCACGTGTACCTAATATTGTTTGTAGGAATTACGAGTTAGAGTGGGTGACCATCTATCTCCCTTTCGGAATCCCCAACATCAATATCCTGGAACAATGAGAAATTTGTTGGTTTCGTCCTCCTCCAAGCTCTATAAGTGCTATAAGGCATGCGTACCTACATTTATAAATATATGAAAACTATTGATGTGAACCCAACGGAACCATTTGAACCGATTGGGGAAAAAATAATACGAGAACGAGCCCCGAAATATACGGTAACGTAGTAGGTTCCTCCTGCGTTACCCAGGAGGACCCCTAATAAAGCAGCTCTTAGTTCTGTTCTCAGTTGCATTCACCATCATTAATGTGGAAATAGTTTTTCAACTTCAAATTAAATCCCCCATACGATGGGCCAGAAACGCCCAAGGTACTCTGCTATCTCACTAATGACTATCGTATGGATCCGGTGCCTATCACCCAATAATTACAGAATTAGATATACAACAGTACAACATTACTGGTGCTGAGCTCTATTATACATCAGGTAGATAAAATATTATTTCTTTCGTTCATTCAGTGATTAGCATTCGGCTAACTTTACTGACCCGTTCAATCCCTTCCAAACCTGATTTGTGGAGTAGGTGGGATCAGTGGGCACTAAACCCTCCACTTACAATAATTCAACACTATAATTTAAAGTGATGCACAAACTTGTTCAGGAGCAGTTCCAATCAGCATGGCAACTCGGCTGCTAGACCGTTGTCGAGGGAGGTCACACCTGGAACGACGATGTCATTCGTAAATCGTCACTCGCTTTTGAAAAGAGATATTTAAAAAGATTCAAAATAAAATCTACAACCACCACGCTGGTTTAAGCTTGAGCGCTGTTCTTGAGAGAACATGCAAGAAAGGAAGGATCCTGGTGTAACACACCTCCACCTTACCGGCACGTGTGCTACGTAAATCAAGTGCCCGCTATATTTTCAAAGTGGTCTCTCCGGTACGAAGGATGTGTTTGTTTTTCTTCCTGGTGGTGAGCGGAGTGGATCCCCCTGGGGCGATTTCTTGTCTCTTCGACTCGACTTTCAGTAATTCAATGGATACGACGTGGCCAGTGGTCAGGCCCCGAATTAATATTTTATTCTAATGCACTTGGTAACCACCAACTGAATGAATGGGTGATACGTCTGATGGTGCAAAATCATAAATATGGGTAGAATGGGAACAGGTGAAACCAAATTCCTCTCATTGTGCTTGTTACTTTACTTATCTAGAGGGTAACGGTAATGTATTTGCATTGCACACAGCCTGAAAAATAAATACACGAACTCAGCCGGGACATGGATCTTCACTCAACCTGATCCATTATCAATAGGTTTCAGATACATTTACCTATGTATGTGCATAGGGGAGTTTGGAACTCATGTACATATCATAAATAGTAAAAAACGTAGTTTCATCAATTTTCTAGTGCTTGTTCCTAAATGCAACTATTGGTCTTGATGAAACTCACTTTTTGCTTAGTTTAAAAAACCTAGGAAATACGCGAAGGGTGGAATGGAAATGGGAAGTTTATGCCGCTGAAGCGTTGAAAAGGGAACAACACGCACACAACACACAACTTCTGCTGTGGTCTAAGTGGCCTATATTTTTAACAGATAAATTTCTGAAAGATTTTCTGGTTCACCTGCTCCGCTGGATTTAAAAGATTTTCTCATCATTGTTTATACAATGATAATAATTATGTCTTCATTTCCAAATTAGGAACCCCACCTATCAGTGGAAAAGTATGCATGACTAGTCAATGAGAATGTTTTTTGAAAAAAATACCACATATACGCAATTTTTGGACACAAAAAGTTAGTCAAATTTGAGGTTTTGTTGATCGAAAATCGCTTAAATAACAACAAAAGTCAGCACCGTTGAAAATCCGCTCAAGCGCCCAAGTCTGCATATGAGTATTTCTATGAGTTTGGGTGAATGGTTCAGGAAGAGAGCCTATAAGTCATGTAAACTACTGTCAATCGAAATTACGGCAAATGTACTATAACGAATCGGAGATTTGAAACGTTGGACAAGTGGGTTTCACGAGTGTAATAACTATTAAAATTTTTTCATAAAACTTTTTTTCATAAAACGTCGATTTAACTTTTAAACGTCGATTTTACTGTATCATGGAGGCCCGCCAAAGTCGAGGCATTGGGCGTGGTTACGATTGATCACTTAGTTGACGTGCTTTGTGAGGTTAAGTACCTTTTTGTGCTCATTTGTTTTTTGGATTTTGGTTTGTTGTTTATAGTGTTGATAGTAGTGTACCTTTATTTTTGAAAGTTTGTTGATTGTCGAACTCACGGAAACCAGCATGCAAAAACAGTAACGAGGACCGAAGTTTGAAGCAAGGTTTTGGTTGACATTGTTCGCAAGTATTTCCACATTATTGAGCGTAAGAATCCGGCGATCTGTCTTTTCTGTTATAAAATATATATTTTTTATGCAGTAGGTACATCATGTTATCGATAATAGTGTGTCCCGCTGAGCCTACCAAGGTAGGTTGGTTATGTACCTACACAATTTCTCACTAACAAATGGTCCGATTTCTCTCAAATTTGATGGGGAGGTAGTTGGTTGTCCACCATGAATTTCCTTGCGATTGGAGTTGCACAGTTTTATAGCTAGTTCTGAATTTTATACACCACGCTTGCGCAAATGTGAAAACCTAATCTCTCGAATCGCTAAAAAGTGTAAACAAAAAACGCAAAAATAATTAGCCAAAGAACTGCATGGTCGACTAGAAAGTTTTTGTTGATAGGTAGGTAAAGTTGTTTCTCACTCCCATCAATTCAAAGAAACGAGAAAGCTATGTGCCTTTTCACTTGATTATATTGTAGGTAAGTACCTCGTCAAATCAGTTTCATTGAGCTCAAAATAATTTGTTCTCTCTCTCATCCATGGAGGATGGCGAATTGTGAAGCATCATCTTCTCCTCCAATACCAACCTTAATGCCCCAATCGGTCCCCTACTCATTTTTGTGGATGAAGAATAATAATAATAATAGAAGATTGGTTCGCATGAAAACTGTAGAACTGGCAAGATGGCGAAGTGGTAAATCATTGATTTAGGACGCTGACCACCCAAAATCGGCTGGTTAGTTTTGATAGTTGATTTGTCTCTTTTGATCATTGATTTATCTTAAACGAGGTTGGTGAAACCCGGCACGTTGTTTAGTATCTGAGATCTTCGTTTAATAAATAAATGTTGATTAAAAACTCTGGTGAAACTGGCCCTCTGATGAAACCAGGATTTACAGGGAGCAGATAGACACCGTAGTATTGAAGACTGATGAGAAGTTTATTACATTAACGGTGACAACCCATTGACTTGTATTAACGTCAGTTTAGGGCCGTAGCGGCGGTACTCGTAGCGGAGCGGTCGAGCTAGGGAGAAGCGCTGAATTTGCAAGTCATCTGGAGACGTCTGATGATTTTTGTGAGTCTTTCCGGTTCCAGAGTGTGGTCTGGGCGATATGAGAGGAAGATTATCAGGCGTGGATGTCCTCCTGAAGAGGGTCGGTCCGCTTGGAAGAGACTTTATCCAGGAGTGAAGCTCAGGGACGGCCTGGTGGGTTTTCGAGTAGCTTTCCAGCTCCGTGGGTGACGTCCAGGCGATCCGAGGAAGGATTCTCGAGCATGTTGGTTCTGATGAGGGTCCGTCTGCTCGGAAGAGGCTTTGTCAATGAGCGAAGATCAGGGATGATCTGGGAGGGCGTCTAGCCGAGTGCAAGAGGGTTCAGTAGAACCTGACTCAAACCTACAGGTAGGAATGCGCTTGGTGCAGTTTCCATGGCACTCTAACGAGTGAACCCACAGGCCAACAGATGGGGTGGTTTTGGTCAGTGGGGCTGTGAGGTCAGTTCTTCTGCAACTGACTCTATGTCTGCCTCTGCTTGCAGACATAAGACCACTTCAGATCCCCCCCCCCCCCCCCACACACACACAGTCTTTATGGGGGGAGATCTGCTTCTAGTGTTGGACGTCCTTCTCGGGATCAGTCTTCTTCAGCATCTTGCATTGCTGGGGTAAGAGTCTTGGTCTGGTTCAGGCCGTCGTGCTCTGGATCGGTCTTTTTCGGTGTTCTAGTTTGCCAGAGCTGGAGTCTTTGCCTAGGTCGTCCTTCACTGGACCAGTCCTTGGCGGTGGTCTGGGGTTCATTGGGGTCGTCCTTCTCTGGATCGGTCCATGGCGGTGTCTTGATTTGTCGGAGGTCTTCGTAGGTGCCTTCTTTCTTAAGCCGGGGTTACACTTGTGGTGTTGGGCCCAACACCGAGTATTCACCCATACTCGCCCGAATATTTACCTATGCTCGGAGTTTGCCGAATCTTGACACGCACCCCGCACATACATGCGGTGTTGGCTGTCAACATGTGTATGGACACTAGTTGGCCAATATTCGCCGCCTTTGACTTGGGACAAAAAACCGCCTTTTGACCGAGCATCCCCGAGCACCAATATTTGCGCGCATTCCGCCATTTGTCCCGTGGTTACACTTGCGGGAAGAGGCCAACGAATATTCGGTGTTGGGTCCAACACCGCAAGTGTAACTGTGGCTTTAGAGAGGTATTTACATGTGCCTAGCTTGTGGTAGGTCTTTAGCTCGCATCTGACTGACTAGGAGGTGCTGGGGCCTCCCTTTATATCCCAGTTATATTGAAAAATTGTGACAATGTCGAGGCAATTTCTGGAAGCATTTTGAGCCCTTAGTCAGTGGGGAAGGGGCAGCACGAGGGTCAGAATCGGTTATTTTATCAGCATGCAAGCTAGGGCTGAGCCGAATCTGGGGTCAAGGCTACGGCTATAGTCGCTCGTCTCGTGAGCGTGACGGTTGAAGGTGTGGCCAGCATTGCCCATAGTTTGGAGGCACCGTAGTTGCTGGCTGGCGGAGTGGGGGTCGATGGGGTGGAGCCAGCAGCCACTACGTGGTGGTGGATCAGCATAATTTGCCACCTCGCATGCTAGTTTATGGGTTAAGCCACACGGGCGATTGTAAGCTGGGCCCAAATCTTGGGTACCCGATGTAAACTGGGCCTAATCCTTCCTACTTGTCCTCTCCCTTGGTGTGTAAACTCGGCCCAGGATGCTCTCGTAGTCGTAATCTCCGCAACTCGTTCACTGTTAACTTGGCCCAAACTAGTGAAAAGTAGCCGTTTATTCCACCAAGTTTTATTATAACGAATAGTTTATCTTACAAAATCGAGGCTTTCGCCAGTCACAGTCAATGTAAAACATAAATATAATGAATATCACAGCCAAATGTAAAATATATAGTGGATATCACAGTCAAATGTAAAATAGTGAATGGGTCAAAAATAATAATACCAACGATTTAAGTTATAATGATTGCTGACTTTAGCGGCCAAGCCATAAGGAGACAGGTTTCCTTGGAAGTATTTTTCCAGTTCTCCAGCTATGAATTTTTGCCGTTGCCTGATAAATGACGGAAGCGGTACAAGATGCGTTACAGCACCTAATCCAGCAAAATAAAGCTAAAAAATAATATTCATTCAATATCACATATGGTTGAGAACCGTCAATATGATAAAACTCTTAACTCCAACTGGTTTCCCCCGTCGCCAAATCCCGGCGTTTTTTTGAATTTGAACTTGTCCACTTCGATTTGAACGAAACCGCGCTGGCTTATAACAACATTCGCACATGACATAGCAAATGCTTGGAGAAGGAACACTTGGACTGGGAGATAACGTTACAGTTCACCTGTAGAAACTGACTGACTAGCTGGGCCTGGGCCGAGATTACAATGCTCGCTTTGATGATGGATTAGAGGGGTGGGTCGAGTTTACATTTAGATAAGACAGTCTGACCCTTGGTCGACCGAGCTTGGGCCGAGATTACACCCGCCCAGCCACACAAGTGTGGCATCTCAGTGAGGGGGGGTTCCCAGTATTCTCCTCCCACCTTCTTTGTCCTCTCCGAACCAATGGTGCTACTTCAAGATCTTTCCTGTCCGCAACAAGGATCTCAGGGCGTCTGTCGAAAGTACGTTCACTCGCCGGCTTCATGCCCGTGGCGAGGGGCTTGGTGAGGGCGCGATCATTCACTGGCCATATCCTCGGCACCTCGAGGGTTAGGTCTTAGGGTTAGGGTCTTCATCGTGAGACTTGCCAGGGGGATGACTCTATTTTATATATGTCCTATTTTGGGATTTTCATCTGATGATCTGGTTTGAAGTGATGGTCCTGAAAAGGACAGTCGACACGAAGGTGAGCCGAAATTTAGGAGGACTTATCCCGGATCACACTACATTCCTCGAGACATTCCTCAAGCGAGAAAGTCATTTTAATTCCGTCTGAATGTGGAATACCTATTATTAAAATATATTGGTTAAGTTCAAGTTCCATGCTTTTCCCGGTTTGAGTGTACGAAGGCTCCCAGTAAGCTTTATGTGCGCTTTCTGTTTTCGGTTAATTATATTTTTTTGCGATTTATTGGTCTTCTGACAAATAAATCGCTTTCTGTTTTGATTTTGACCGTTGGCTCCACGGGTCTCATAGCTACCACACTGTATCCTGGTGTCGCCTAGGAGTTTTTGACTTCTTATTTCAATGGTATTTACAAACTCACTATGAAAGCGGTAGGTAATACCATTATCTCCCTTAAAGACATTATGATTCCAAATGAAGACGTTCCGAGGGAGGGCTGTTAACCGTCAAAACTATCACAACCTGTTGATTCTTCGAGCATTTTATATGGTTTTATCGCTTATCCGTTTTGGTTCATTATTCTGTGATAATAACCCTAGCATGTATTCGCTGAGCAAAAATTTTTTATAACACCCCCTCAAAAAAATTTTTTTTACAACGTTTCAAGGTGCATAAATTTCAAAAATGCAATGTCCGTCCTCCGCAAACCTTACGCCATCCGCCATGCATATACATACTTTATTTTCGGTCTTAAAACATTCGTTCTTTCACACACAGGTTCCATTCGAGCCCTAGTTCTTTGCAGCCTGATCGTAATATACCCAAGGGTGTTTGTTATGGGTGAAAAAAGTGTAAATATGGGGTTTTTTGGTGTTTTAGTAACATGAGCTTTTGAGGTATCGTTTTCCATGTTTTTTAGGACGAGGAGACCGAATTTGAAGTCGATTTTGACCAAAGAGTGGAAAATTGAGGTTCTTACGAAGTTTCAGCCTAAATTTACTTTAATTTTTGATATAAAAATTTCTTCCTTCATCATACAGTTTGGGTCCCAACTTCGGAGCATATTAGGGTCCTAGTTGTGCTCTGAAGCTTGGCCGCCCGATGGGAATACACCCAGGGGTGTTATGGGGGAAAAATTGGTGTAAAAATAGGGGTTTCCGAGGTTTTAGTGAACATGAGCTTAGGAGGTATCGTTTTCCATGTTTTTTGGGACGAATAGACTGAATATGAAGCCTAAAATCGTCGTTCTTCCGTGCATAATTTGGGTCCTAGTTGTGCTCAGAAGCTCCGCAGCCCGATCGAATACACCCAGGGGTGTTATGGGGAAAAATTGATGTAAAAATAGGGTTTTTTCGAGTTTTTAGTGAACATGAGCTTGTGAGGTATCGTTTTCCATGTTTGTTTTTTTGGACCAGAAGACCGAATATGAAGTTGATTTTGACCAAAGAATGAAGAATTGAGGTTCTCCCAAAATTTATTTTTTATGAGTCAAAAACCTGAGGAATTGTCTGAAATCACCATAAATTTGTATAATAACACTGGAAGTAGTATCAACAGGTGAATTAAGACAATTAAATGGCACTATCAACGATCAAAGATAATTTGTGAAAAAAGAGAGCCTAATTTCCGTTTTGGAGGGCCAATGTTGGTGGAAACCATCAAAACTAGCCATTTCAATTATTGCACATGAAGGAAACAATAAATGAACAGCTAATATTTCTATATGTATTTCCAATACAATAATAAATCCACGTGACATGGACTGCAGAGTTTTTAAACTCATCCAAGATATAATAAATTCCGCTATTAGCTAGAACTGATTATAGGTAGGTGGAATAGGCAACAAGTGTCACTGGAGCAGGGAACTTAGACAAACGAGACAGCCCACTTGATGCCAGATCCAAACACCCCGAGTGGATAATAAGAAGAGAGCACGTACCTCGCCGGGAGAAGGAGGAAGCACCAGGAAAAAGGTAGTAACAGTGGGTGACAGTGACAAAAATCCCACGTTACATGCTAGCATCCTCCCCGGTGTGAAGGTGATGCTTCATGAACAGACTGCGGTTCTAGCTTTCAGACACGATCTGCGGAACTTGGAACAAAGCGTGAATGGTCTTCGAGTGCAAATAAATAAGTCGGAAGTAGAAGTTTGAGCCCTTAGAGAAAAAGTGTGCTGAACAGATGATGAAACTAGAGCGCAAACTTCGTCAGAACAATATTGTAATCATGGGACTGCAGTTAGTGTCGAAAGACGATCTGGTCACCGAGATCCGTATACTAAGTTCTTGGTGGAGACTCTCGATATACAGGAGGAGCTCATGATCGAAGAGACATATTTATTTGGGGAGGACCACAAACCCCCAGTTCTCGTGAGCTTTGCGACGCCGGTCGCCGTTTCAAAGATCATGGCAAACGCAGGCAAGCTGAAGGATACTGGTATCAGGGTGTCCAGACACATGCATCCGGATTTCAGAGGAAGGCTGCATAAAACGCTCAATTTACGCTGGAAGATGCGGAAAGATTACCCTTACTTGACTTGCAAAACAATATATGATAAAATTGAGAATCTAATCTTCGAATGGAAGCAGGGACCCCCTCCCCCCCCACCCGATTTAGAAATCTCCTGACAATAAGAAGAAGAAGACGAGGAAGGAGAATTCTATTTGTCATCTCCTGAAAAATACAATTCCGTTTTGTTTATGATCGTTGGCTCCACGGGACTCATAGCTACTAAACTGTCTCCTGGTGTCGCCTAGGGGTTTTTGACTTCTTATTTAAATGGTATTTACAAACTCACTATGAAGGCGGTAGGTGATACCAATATCTCCACAGCGTGTATGCCCTCCCTTAAAGACATTACGATTAATGAGGACTTTTTAAAATAATATTGTTTAGCCTGGAAGATAGCAAGACAGCAAACGAAGCGTCGCCAGCTAAACTCGGTAAACCATTTTATGAGCATCCTGCGTACCTCTTACTCTTCGGGGAAGGAGGACCCCAAGACGTCATCGACCACGCAACAGAAATATTATTGTTGTTTTTATCATCACCTGAGACCTTATTTGGGGACGAGGAAAATGAATACTCTTGCTTCAAAGTTTCTGAAGGAGCCGCAGAGCTGAAAGCTGTGGTTAGGGCCTCAAGAGGATTTTGGAAACTTAGAGCCGGCCAGCGAGCCGGTCAGCTCATCGGGCCCAGGCGAGGGATAATTGAAGATAACTGCGCGTTTGTGAACCTCCGATTTCCACTGGGAGATCCTGGACTCGTAAGAAGAACAGCCTCCAACCTCTGTTATTATCGCCAGCTACTGGCACATCTAGGATTCATAATTACCTCCAAAAGGCTCTCATTACGTCGCTCCAACGCCGCGTTACTAAGTTAAGGAGACCACAAAATGCTGCCATCGGGGAAACCAAGCCTCATCTTGAAAGTGGACTTAAATTACGGACATTTACTTCTTATTTTTACCGCGACATAATGTTTTCGTAGGCCATGGGACATTCTCCTCACGGACAGTAATTCTGATGTCAAACAGACTGATTTTCAATTTATTGCATCCAACAAAACTTCTTTGACGACGATCTTCCTCGTTTTTCTGTAATCCTTGAATGATGACCTAGTTCCTGCTCTCAAACCGAAACATCCAAACGAAGTAATGAAATCAGTCAAACATACTGAAATATTGTTTCAAAATAGCCCTCAAAGTATAACCTCTTACAAATTAAATTTGAATATTCATATAATACAAGTAGAGCGGATACTGTCACCAACACAGCCAACTACGATTTTAGCCCGGTTCCATCAACCGTATAATCAACGTTAAATAAATTGAGGACCCCATCTAACGCATGCTGATGGTCTCAAGATTTTTCCATGCGAGGGGAAACAGTCATTACAACGAACTTCCTCAACAAGTTCTGTTTTTGGTTGTAGGTTGGAAGTTGTAGGTCGGCTGTGCAGTTCACGCAGGAGGAATCATTCGGTTATCACAAGTATCTTTGTGCGGCCAAATAAAAAGCACAGAATAAAGAACGTTCATGTCAAAGGATCTCCTCGAGACACACCATATTGTTTGCAATTTCATTGCCACTTATTACGGAGGAAGTAGTAAACATTACATTAAGCCAATTTTTCTCAAGCTTTGAAAGTGAATAAGTACGTAGGTACCGCTGGATCTTCTATGTGTCTCTAGGGAAAGAAAATATTTTTTTGAAATCTCTGTTTATGGAAGAGTAGGGTGATGGGAGGGGGGGGGGGAGAATAATCAGCGGCGCCATCCTATGCAGATTATGTAAGAATATATACCTGAATTACTCGGAAAGACAACGACATTCGTATCACGGAATAGGCAGGGGACTCGTGGAAAGATCCACTTTGGGGTGGGTTTGTAATGAGTAGAGCCCGGATCGACATGCAAAAATTTGACGCCAAACTGCATGCAAACATGCATTTAAAAAACCCGATCATGCACTGAATTCATGCAGAAAAAAAATATTTTTCTTGAGTGACTTACCTGAGCAAAAAACCATGTAAAACATCTTGGGTGGAACCTCACACTACTTTTCTTACCAATATAAACCTGAAAAATGGCTATTTTTGGCTGTTTTCCCCCCGTTAATTACGGCCCTTACAGAGCATTATTCTTGAGGTGAGGGATATTGGATACTTAAAGAAGTAATTCCTTCCAGCCGTTGTTGAAAATATACCACAAAAAAAAAAGTTTCGCCTACTATTTCCCATATTAATGAACCTAAAAAGCTAATATTTGATGCAGGAGGAAGTTAATTTTTTTTTTTAACAGCTTTGTGAGGGGGGATAAAGAGAGAACAGGTTTCCTCGAATTGACTAACATTTTATTCTTAAAGGTACCTACCACAATAAAAGGAATTAGTTTAAAATTACTAAAAAATTATGACGATGACTAAAACAGATGAGAAATATAAATAAAATATACATACGAGGTGAAGAGAATACAAAAGCTTAAAATTTTAGATTATACATTGAAATTATGGGTTGAAACTAACATCTTCAGACTTACTGAAATTAAATTAATTACCAATATTTTTTCAAGGTTCTCAACTATGAAACCTGTTTTTCAGTGATGAAAATGATCTTTCCACATCACATGAGACTATGGGTACGAACCGGTAATTTGCAATGTCCTGGGGGTCCATCGGCTCGCATTCTTCCACAACCTCTCCGTTCAAAATTTTCGACAAATTTCTAACAGTTTTCCATCCCGGATTCCTTTTCAATACCACATCCAGTTTCTTCCCCATATTTTCCCCGATGGGACCTTTCCACTCTTTACTTTCTCTTACTAATTATTCCTCTATCAGAGATACGGACCTGGAAACATCCATTCCGCTTTGTTCCAAGGTGGTTATTAAATCGGGGAGTTTTCCAAAGTTGGCTTGGACATACGCTAGGTGCTGGACCACGGATGGGTTGTATAGTGCATCTTTAACTTTCGCAATGGCTTGGTTCTCGGTTTCATCGAAATTTTCAATAACTTCCTTCAACTTCCGGTGATGTTCACCAAAATATTTAGCCGCAGTTATCCACGTACCCCATCTGGTAATTATTGGTTCAGGTGGTAGAGGAAGATCAGGATGTGCATTTTTCAATGCCCTTACTCAAAATTATCACAAATATCTTACTCATTACTAATGAGGTTTAGTTGGCTTCGTGAGGGAAGAACATTCACGTTGGACTTTGGTACTGGGACTTTGTATAGTTAGGTATAGGTTTTGTGAGCGGCTGTTAGTTTACGAGATGGGGAAGTCTATAATTACCATCGGTCTGTACATTCAATGGTGCTCAACGGCCTTATCAGGTGGAATAAACCGGTTCCCGTGAGATCACCGAAGTTAAGATTTGACATAGTTTATTGGAAAAATATACATACAAAAATAATAAATACTTCATACAAGGTTTTTAAAAATGAAAATAAAACGCACTTCTGAGTCTGTAGGTCAGCTGGTCCAGTTTCCACTCTGGGCATATTGTATGAAACCCTCACTGGAGGGAATCATATGACAGAGTATGACACATGTAGCTGTTGGGCGAAATGATCAGATCGAATTCTTATCCTCTCCTCATTGGAGGAAAGCTGATCACGTCCGCGACGCTGGCAGGACAGTCCTACGAAAAGCCCCAGCCTGGAATGGCTGTTGCTTTACTTTTACTTTTACTTTACTTTACATACAATGATCATAAACACAAGCTAAGAGGAATGACGGATCAGTTAGCATGGAAAAGCCTGAGTGCATTTCTTAGTTCGATTGTGTCGGCGTCATGAGCGCGGGTGTACGTGAATTTCTTGAGCGCATTATGCTTAGAGAAAAGTACCTGGGGGATGTTGGTCGTAACATAATAATGCAGTGATCCGAGTTTGAAGGATCATGTTGGAAACAATTTGAACGCTAAAACCACATTTGAAGACACACACACACACACACACACACACACACGATTTTGTTGTTGTTCCACATTTGATAGCATAATACGAGTTCCAGATAAGTGAGGCAGGTTGTGGGTTGTCATGTCAGGGAATGTCGACGAATTTCCATTTAATAATTTAATTTTAATCAAGCCACCTACTGATGCGGCTAACTCATTGTGACGCGCTGCTCCTTGTAACCCCCTCATAAAAAGTTTAATTTGATTCCTTAAACTAAATCGCTATGTATATGAACGGTCTTTTACCTCTTGAATACATTTCAGTGGAATATTGAAGGTCTGGGAAAGAATCGTGGGACCTGGTGGTTATGATTTATACCACCATCCTGTCAACCACCGTCCCTCCTGGTAGTAAAAGAAGATGACCATTGACACGGCTCGAGGCGAAATGAGTTGCGGACTTATATTTGCACACTGTATCGCTCCCATATGAGACGCGGGGCCACAAACAAGGGTTCGGAGCGTCATAACTTATAGATGGTAGAGGGAGATAGGTAGGTAGCAGCACCAATTCCACGAAGAGACCATCCTTTTCAAGAATCTACACCGTCCGCCTGTTTTTATTTACTATATCAGAGACGCCACTGCGCCCGCTCTACGTTCCTCACTATCATTTCCGTATTGATGATACACCCTAACATTAATTTAGATCAGTGTTAGCGGATTTTTACTATACCACACCCCCCAGCTTATCAATATAATTAATTAAATTTATGAAGGGCTCTACTAGATAGCTCCTAAAAAGTTATTGTTGGATGAGGATTCCAATGACTTCAAGTTTTCACTGCTATATACAGGTACAAAATGTACCCTGCCAGTATTATACATGTTGATCAAGGTGTGAGCCAGTGGCCGCGAGCGTGGGCTCTGTCACTCGGTGGCCTGGGATAGGGATGGGACTGCGGTCCGTTGGTTCGAATCCCAACGCCCCTTGTCCTGACCTAGGTGGTGATGCAGAATGACCGGTTCAAATGCTGACCCTCGTGAGAGGACAGCCGATCAGATACGCGACGCCGGCAGGGCAGTCGGACTTAAGGGTGAATGCCACCGGTTTAGTTCCAAGAACCGCCACCACGTCGTGCTTCAAAATGAGCCAATCCAATATTCGATTTATTTCTTGAACGGGTCAACCGATTTTCGATCTGTAAAATGTTCTGTAATCCTTATAAGCAACCTCAAGTGGCGACATTCAGTTTTGAATTTTAAAATTTCTTTTTCATGGGGTTTTTGACATTATTTTACTTATTTTCAACTTTTTGAAAAAAAGCAACTAGTACTTTTGTAGGAAAAAATCGAAGAATCCAAATCCGTTTTCAGATTGAAGATCGGATCATTAGATCGAATGGCATTTGGGAAAATTACTATAACAGTAGGGGCCTATTGTTAGTCCCTGATCCTCTACCTGGGCCCACCTTGCATTGTTGCCGTCCCTTTCCCGTTGATGTGAGCCAACAGGCAGACTGAGTTAGCATCTAAGAGTGTTTTTTTCCTTCTACATGTATTTCTTCAACTACAAGATTTGCTTGGCAGAAATAGCCGGCTGCTGGATCAAATCAGGATACAGCCAAATTTTGACTGAATCCAGTCAGGGTATCAAGAAGGGCGCTTGATTCTAAGCATCTGACTGGTATCTAGTTTTCTTGTATGGCTTCATTACTAAATTACTATTTTCTAAGCTTTGCGACTGTAATTTCCATAATAAGCCATTCAATAACAAATGATTTGCAGCGTTCTCATAATATGCCAAACCATATGAAGTAAATAAACTCGCCACAGAATGAAGGAAGATCAATAAAAGCTTCAGGCAAAATTGTACTCAATACCTATTGTCGTGAGTCCCTCCCGGGAACACTCCTATCCTATTAAGTTCTCACCAATATCCAAACGCCAAACTAAAGCTCCGTAAATAAAGATATGAGTGGGGACAGGCGACAGAACCCAGGGTTACTCAACCTGGGGCCCCACTACCAGCTCCCAGCAAGGAGCTGGAGGGAGAGGCCCCCAAGTACTATAAAACCCCGGATCCTGGCGCTCAAGCTTCATTCGACACTTCCTCTAACCAGCTCTCTCTTCTCTCTCTTACCTTACCTCCCAGATGATCGGTTGAATACAGCCGCCTGGGAATTTCACCTCCTCTCTCCTCTCTCCTCCTCCTTGTCTAGATGATCGGTTGAATACAGCCGCCTAGACAAGGGACCTCTCCTTTCCTCTCCTTCACCTAGATGAACGGTTGACTACAGCCGCCTAGGTGAAATTCCCTCATCCACCTCTCTCTCCTCCAAAGTCGTAGATGCTCGGTTGATTACAGCCGCCTGCGACTTTTCCTCACCTTCCTTCCACACCACCTCTCTCTCCTCCAAAAGTCGTAGATGTTCGGTTGACTACAGCCGCCTGCGACTTTTCCTCCTTCTCTCTCCTTTACCTAAATTCACTCACTCACCTTCCACGCCACCGTGATGAGAATTTTAAATTCATCACAGTGGTGAACCCGACGTTCACTCAACCTTCTTCCTTCCCACCTTCCCACCTCATGTGTCGCCCCAGTCAAGTAGTTCGGTGTCCCAAATTTTAAATTCAAAATTTTAACCAGTCAGTTTAAATTCGCAATTCCTGGCCCCACCCTCAACACTCACCTCTCAACTCAACGCACCACCGCTCCCGCCGATTGCGAATTTCAAAATTCAAAACCACGCCAAATTTTTGAATTTTAGTTACAGAAATGGACCCGAACTCACCGACGCCGCCGCTCCTGCGACCAGCTACACTGCAGCCGCCCGCCGCTGCGACATCCGAAGCATTGGCCGACAACCCTTTCTCCACGCTCTCCCCACCGACCTCTGCGACATCGGACACCGCCGCCGCCGCCGCCGCTACGGCCGCAGCCGCCGCCAACGTCATGACGGCGTCCGCTGCGTTCCCTCTGTCGCTGCCCCCCTTCTACACGCACGACCCAGCACTTTGGTTTTTCCAAGTGGACGCAGCGTTTTCGGCCGCCAACATCCGCAGCCAGAAAACCCGATATTCCCGGATCATTTCGCTACTGCCCTACGAGATCCTGCTGCAGACCTCTGATATCTCCCCCGACGCCGCCGCTGCGTACGACGACCTCCGCAGCCGCCTCATCAACACCTACCAGCCGTCGAAAATCGCCCGAGTCGCCGCCCTCTCCCAACCTCAACACCTCGGCGACCAGAAGCCCTCCCACCTCTACCGACGGCTGCGACACCAGCTGCAGGGAATTATGACCGCCGACATCGCACGCACGTTCTGGTTACGTGCCCTTCCCCACCCCGTCCAGATGGCCCTAGCCAGCCATCTCGACGGCCCCGACGAGCCCCTCCTACGGCTTGCGGACACCGTGCACGACTTGGCCGCTGCGGCCGCCGTCGGTGAGGTGCGTACGCCGCGCCACCCCCCGCCTTTCCGGGACCGCACACAATCCCGGGACCGCGGCCGGGCACCCTCCCTCGACGGACGTCGACCCCTTTCGGCGGATCGCCGACGCGACTCGTCCGCCGACCACCGCCGCCAGCGCTCACCCGAGCGCCGCAACGCATCCCCTCCCCGCCAGCGCAGAGGACGGTCCCCAGCAGCTACACGCGCATCCAACTCGGCCCGCCCCACCACAACCGACTACCTCCCTGCGGACCCCCCCACCGTTGTTTCTATCATGTAAACTTCGGTGGGGAGGCCCGCAAGTGCCAACCCCCCTGCTCCTTCGCCCCTAAGCAGGGAAACGCAGCCGCCCGCCGGTAAATCCGGCGGGCCCCCCTCCTCGCCAACACGGGGGGGACCATGCACATACCCCCCCCGCCCGCATTCACACAGCCACCACCGCTAAGCCACGCTACCCCTCCTACGCCGCCGCCACGGCTGCCAACCTCCCGGCCACGCCTGCAGCGCCGCCAAACCCCTCACCCCGCCACAAACGAAACAACCCCTCCCCGCCCGCCACCAGGACAACCAACCTTCCGGCCGCCACTCACGCCGCCGCTACCGTTCCCCCACCCCGGAACGACCCCTCCACGCCCGCCACCAGGGCAACCAACCTTCCGGCCGCCACTCACGCCGCCGCTACCGTTCCCCCACCACGGAACGGAACCTCCCCGCCCGCCTCCAGGGCACAACCCCCTCCGGCCACCGCTCAGCCCCGGAACAAGGCGAAGCCTCCTCCCACCAAACCAGCCAAACCCCCTGCAGACCCCACCGTTCCCCCCCTCCGGAACAGCAACAACCCGCCCCGCGTCTCCTTCGCGGAGGACCTGCCCCCACCACCACACGTCCCTACCACCGCCATCAAACACAACGCCCTACCGACCCACCAGCGACTTTTCCTGCGCTGCAGGAAAACTAATGTTCCTTTCCTGGTGGACACGGGGGCGGCGCTGTCGATCTTCCCCAACAACATCCTCCGTCGTCAGGCGCGCTGCTACCGGCAGCTTCTCTACGCCGCCAACGGTACCACCATCCCCTCGTACGGGACGTACCGCTCCTCAGTTCACATGAGCGGGCTCGCGTACGAGTGGGAGTTTACCGTGGCGGACGTGGAGAAGGCGATCCTGGGGGCCGATTTTCTTGCCTATTTCGGTCTCCAGGTCGACGTCCGGAACGCGCGCCTGATCGACCCCGCCACCAAAACACCCATACCCGGATTCATTCACGCCATCAACCACCCCCCAACACAGTTTGAACGCCTCCTCCTCAACTACCGTCCCCAGCGCCGCCCCTCTGCACACATCTCCACTGTCCAGCACCATATTGAGACCACAGGACCACCCATCACCGCCAAAGCCCGCCGCCTACATCCCCTTCAGTTGTCGAAGACCCGCCAACACTTCGACAAACTCATCGCCGACGGTATCATACGCCCCTCAAAATCCCCTTGGGCTTCTCCGCTCCACATCGTCCAGAAGCCCAATGGGGATATCCGCCCCTGCGGGGACTACCGGCGGCTCAACTCGAAAACCACACCGGACCTCTATAATGTCCCCCACCTGCGTGACTTTTCGTCACATCTCCATGGCGCCACTATCTTTTCCACCCTTGATATTTCGCGAGCGTTCCATCACATCAACATCCACCCCCCCGACGTCCCGAAAACCGCTATAATTACCCCGTTCGGGTTATTTGAATATGTGAAGATGGGCTTCGGATTAAGGAACGCGGCGCAAACTTGGCAGCGGTATATGGACAGTATCTTGCGAGGCCTGCCTTTCGTATTTTGTTTTCTCGACGATATCCTGATCGCCTCCAAGACCCAAGAAGAACACCTCGCCCACCTACAGCAAGTCCTCAACATCTTTTCCACCGAAGGCCTCCTAGTCAACACGGACAAATGCGTCCTCGGCCAACCCTCCGTCCGCTGCCTCGGCCACCAAGTATCCTCGGACGGCATCACACCCCTCCCGGACAAGGTCCACGCGATTATTGACTTCCCGCAACCCCGCACGGTCACCGAGCTCCGCCGCTTCCTGGGTATGCTCAATTTTTACCGTAGACACATAAAACACGCCGCTCAACATCAACAACCACTCATACACGCCATACCCCAGCCCTCCAAAAAAAATGATAACCGCCCCATCACCTGGACCCCCCAACTCTCCACCGCCTTCAAAATTTGCAAACAGGACCTAGTAGACGCCGCTCTATTAGCCCACCCCGACCCTCACGCCCCCCTTTCCATCACTACCGATGCGTCCGATTGGGCCATCGGGGCAGTGCTCCAACAGCACACCGGCGTCACCCCCCAACCCATTGGCTTCTTTTCTAAAACCTTATCCCCCACCCAGAAAAACTACTCTACCTTCGACAGGGAACTCCTCGCCATCCACGAAGCCATAAAACACTTTCGTGACTTCGTGGAGGGCAGGCAGTTCTCTGTCATTACAGACCATAAGCCCCTGACCCACGCCCTCCTTCAAAATCGCAAGTCCGCCTCCCCGCGTCGCCTCCGGCAGCTCGAGTTTATCGGACAGTTCACGTCCGATATACGATATCTGCCGGGGGCCGACAACTGCGTGGCGGACGCACTCTCCCGACCCACCCCTATCCCGGCGCCGGTGGCGGAGTTACTGCCATTCCCTTCCCCTCAATCCATCAAATCAAAGCAAACTCCACATTCCGACCCGGCCCTCTCCAATCTCATTTCCGCCTCCAAATTGGAACAGCTGCCGCCCCTCGACCTCTGGTGCGACGTGACGGCCGATACACCGCGCCCTTACGTCCCACCGGAGCTGAGGCGGCAGTTGTTCCTCCACTATCACTCCCTTCACCATCCTGGCATTCGGGCTAGCCGGGACCTTATCAAGACGCGGTACTTCTGGCCCCACATGAACACAGATATTCGTAACTGGGTTCTGGGGTGCCAGAAGTGCCAGCGGTTTAAGGTCTCGGCCCACCCCCATGTCCCACCTCAAACCATTCCCGACTCCCTGCCGTGGGAACACGTTCATCTGGATTTAGTGGGCCCCCTTCCCCCGTCCGAGGGGAAGAAATACTGCCTCACGATGATCGACCGTGCCACCAACTGGGTGGAATGCATCCCACTCTCAAACATCACCGCGGACACCGTCGCAACGGCTTTCCTTTCTCAATGGGTTAGCCGTTACGGTTGTCCGCGGACAGTCACGGTCGATCAAGGGAGGCAGTTCGAGTCCGCCCACTTTTCCGATTTACTACGTTCCCTCGGCATACACAAAATTCACACTACCCCATACCATCCCCAATCCAACGGGAAAATAGAGCGGTGGCACTCGGTCCTGAAACAAGCCATTTCTACTTCGACAAATTCCCCTTCCTGGACAAAATCTCTCCCCTACATTTTACTCAGCCTTCGAACATCCGCCCGTCCTTCAGACCAAACTAGCCCCGCACAAAACGCCTTTAAAGACCCACTACGTTTACCGGCCGACATATTCACCCCAAACCACACCCCGTCAATTAACAGGGAGCCTCTACACTCCACAACACCCACGAACGACACCACATATCCCAAACGCTTCTTCACCACCACACACATGTACCTGAAAGAGCCCGGCATCCATAAAACTTTCCGACCCCTGTATGCCGGGCCCTTTCAGGTCATCCGCACAACACACTCCACCGCTACCCTGTTAATTGACGGGAAGCCCCACACCGTGCCATTGGCACGGTGCAAACCAGCCCCAGTCCTCCCCGACCACTCTCACTGCACCAATCCCACACCCAGCCCTACACCACCAACACCACACATCGCCTCCATTTCACCCGCCGGACCCCGGCGTCGCCGCCTCTCTCCGCGACGCCCCGGGTACCGGCTCCCACCGGCTCTTCCCCTTCACCGCCACCCTGGCAGTGAAGGGACCCCTCTATCAGACTTCACTAACGTGAAGACTGTTAGAGGGGGTCGCCTCCCTCACTCACACACTTCACACACACACAACCACTCGCCACACACTAACCACACCCAGGAAACGGCGGATTCTCGCGACCGCCTCCCACATGTGGACCACAATTTTGCGCACCCCTCAACTTTTGTACATACCTCTGTATCTTCTGTACATACCTCTGTATCTTCTGTATATACTACTTCACCTTTTGTACATACTCATCCATCATCTGTAAATACTCATCCGCCAACTGTAAATACTCATTCATCCTCTGTACATACTCCATCCTCATCATTGTAAATATTGTTCACCCTCCTCATCTCGCCCTCATACTGTATATACTCTCGCCGTCTCATCCTACTTACTCTACCTTATATTCTACCTTATATTGCCTACCGTATGTTCCGCCTACTTATCATCTACCTTATATTCTACCTTATGTTACCTACCTTATATTCTACCTACTTATCATCTACCTACTTATAAGCTGCCTATACCATGTACTACTAGTTTTTAAGGACCGCCTTCAGCTCAACCTCTGTTTGCATCGGCCCTCAGCCCCTGTCACTTTGCGCCTTCAGCTCCTCCTCTTGTTTGCCGTAGCCCTCAGCTCCTGTCATTTTGCGCCTTCAGCGACCACCTCTTGTTTGCCGTAGCCCTCAGCTCCTGTCATCTTGCGCCTTCAGCACCAATATTGGTTCAAACTGGGGGGACCTCTGTCGTGAGTCCCTCCCGGGAACACTCCTATCCTATTAAGTTCTCACCAATATCCAAACGCCAAACTAAAGCTCCGTAAATAAAGATATGAGTGGGGACAGGCGACAGAACCCAGGGTTACTCAACCTGGGGCCCCACTACCAGCTCCCAGCAAGGAGCTGGAGGGAGAGGCCCCCAAGTACTATAAAACCCCGGATCCTGGCGCTCAAGCTTCATTCGACACTTCCTCTAACCAGCTCTCTCTTCTCTCTCTTACCTTACCTCCCAGATGATCGGTTGAATACAGCCGCCTGGGAATTTCACCTCCTCTCTCCTCTCTCCTCCTCCTTGTCTAGATGATCGGTTGAATACAGCCGCCTAGACAAGGGACCTCTCCTTTCCTCTCCTTCACCTAGATGAACGGTTGACTACAGCCGCCTAGGTGAAATTCCCTCATCCACCTCTCTCTCCTCCAAAGTCGTAGATGCTCGGTTGATTACAGCCGCCTGCGACTTTTCCTCACCTTCCTTCCACACCACCTCTCTCTCCTCCAAAAGTCGTAGATGTTCGGTTGACTACAGCCGCCTGCGACTTTTCCTCCTTCTCTCTCCTTTACCTAAATTCACTCACTCACCTTCCACGCCACCGTGATGAGAATTTTAAATTCATCACACCTATATTAAATTGCCACAACGCTATTATCAGGTCGAAGATTCACAACTGACGGCTATGGAAATATCAATGACAACAACTGACTACAACAAATATCTTGAGCTTGCGCGAGAGGTGCAGTCGCGCATAATTCGAAATCCACCAGTCTAGTTGAAGAAAGATAGATTTAACTAATGGGCCAAATCACATTGTTGGGTATAATAGACAATGTAAAGAGTATTACTGTTCAAACCCCCAAAACTGGAAGGCGTTTGATGAGGTAACTGTTATTTTACATTCTAAAATAGAAGTGGTACTTGCCCCTGTACTAGTGAAAAGTCACTATTTAGTCAAATGACACTGTAACTTGGCAGAAAGTTATATGGCATTAGTGACCAAATTTACTGGGGGTAAGCAAATCAACAGGAGGAAGAGAAGGTCATTCACGAGTAGTTAGAGGGGCTGCTCTAGATTACCAAATTGGTCCCGAATGGCATGCTAAAACTATGAAGAAATTCGCACAGAAAAAAAGTAGGAATGCCGTGTGTAGGCGAGCTCTTTTAGTGGTGAGTAAAATAAGAATAAAAATCAATTTTCTAAAAAAATAAAGGGTGCTCCTGAAGATCCCGGTCCAAATTCCATCCAGTCAGACACGAGAATGTCAAAATTCATTATAAGAAAACTATTATTCCTCGTACCCATAACACGTCGGTCCCCTCCTAAGCATAGTCTGTTACCATTATAACCATGACTATTATTTGAGAAGTTATAGCTGTAACAACGATCTGCGGACAGACAGTCACAGAACCAAAACTGTTCAGGAACGTCTAAGCGTAAAATTCGAGTGAAAATTTTGATTTTGGAGCCGAAACAATCTTCACATCTCAAAAATTACCTCGGAGCTTCCGCTGCATTCGGTAGACTCGGAAGCAAAAAAAAATTAGGCAGCATGGCTATAGGTGCAAATGTTCGATTTTGGTGATTTTTACCCATTTTGACCACTAAAATCCCCAATTCCTTCCCTAAAAGTTATTGGCAATCGCACATCTTGAAAGTGAGCTTTTCTATCAGTTACCATTCATGTATTTATTTGAATTTTTTGTCAATTTTGGCCGTTATTACTCATTTTTGTCACCTAAAACTCCCAATTTTCCCATTAAAGTACTTGGAAATGCTCATTATAAATTACATCTTGATTCACCATCCCACACCACAATTAGTGGTTTATTAGAATTTTTGGTAATTTCCCCCCTCTCCATAACCCGTAATGAGGCTAATTATAAACCGCTGTGTAATAATTTACCTGTATAGGTGCCCCTTCTAAATAGACAGTATAATAAACCTCTGTGTAATAAGTTACCTGTATAGATGCCCCTTCTGCGTAGATAGTATAATATTGCGTTGTGTAATAATTTACCGTTGTGTAATAATTTGCCCGATAATACTTCGTTTTCTCAACATGCAAATGTACCTATAAACAAAATCCAAAAGAGCAATAATTTTTCAAATGGAATAATACCACAGAACAACAACCAACTCGACTTCAACAGCCATCCTTGATTATAATCAGGTGCTCCCTAGCGATGATATCTGGGCTGGATTTATACCATTTGATTCTCGATCATGTTGACGAAGGTTTTCGGTACAAACGAACGGCTGGTCGTACAATGCTCCCGGTGGTCTCAAAAAATAATTTACTTCAAGGTCAATTTAAATAAATTAAAAAACTATACCCTTCTATTGAAACTTTTCAGCTACGGAGTTCTGAAAACTTCAACCCCTATATTTCACCCCTTAGAGATGACTGACGCTGAGCTTCGAGGACCAATTAGACCCCAAACGGGACCTACAAACCAAATTTCATTAATTTTGGTTTGTGGTAACTAAGAAAAGTGCTAATTACGGCGTACGGCGGACAGGCAGAAATTTTGGTTTATTATTTTCAATAATGAACCTTCGGAACCGAGCATGAAAAAAAAATTTAACCCCCCCCGGAAACGGAAATTCTGTGTGTAGGTCCCGTTTGGGGTCTAGTTGGTCCTCGAAGCTCGGCGTTACTGTCAGTCATCCCTGAGGGGTGAAAAATAGGGGTTGAAATCTCCAGGATGCCGTTTTATCGCATTTTTTTTAACGGTTTTAAATAGTTCTTGAACTTACGAGTTTTTAAAGACCACCCGGAGCATTGTACGACCAGCCGTTCGTTTGTACCGAAAACCTTCGTCAACATCGCTCGCTCACAGTAAGGCCCAGAAGTTTGCACCGTCAGGCTTTTTCAACAGCAAGGTGAATGAAATTGTATACATTCAGCCCAAATATCATCACTAGGGACGCGATAACAATCGTTGATTAGCCCGAGATCATCATTGCTAGGGAGCACCTGATTATAATCACGGAGTATGAAGTCGAGTTGGTTGTTCTGTGGTACTATTTCATTTGAAACATGATGGCTTTTTTGGAGTTTGAATAGGTACTGAAACTTGAACAAACGTTGAAGTATGGGTAACTTATTACACAATGGTAAATTATTACACAACGTTTCATTATACCATCTACGTAGAAGGGGCTGGAGTTTGTTGGTAGGTACATTTGCAACTTTTTTCACTCCACATCAACAATATCCCTTCAGAACTTCATTATTTGCGTTTCTTTTTGCCATTTTAGTTACCGTTTGTCATCGACAGAATTATTTTAGCAACATTTAACTCGTGATTTAGGTAGGTACCTATGCAGAGAGCTGTGATCTGTAAGAGATGGGTATTCTGTACAAAATAATAAACCGTTGTGCAGGGATTTGCAGAGTTTTTAAGTTGATCTTTTAAGTTGAGGCATTTTTTGAGACCGCGCGCACTATTGTACGACCAGCCGTTCGTTTTCACCGAAAAGCTTCGTCAACATGATGGTGAATCAAACGGCATAAATCCGGCCCGGATATCATCGCTGGGGAGGACCTGATTACAATCACGGATGGCTGTATGAAGTCGCGTTGGTTGTTCTGTGATATTATTCCATTTGAAAAATGATGGCTCGTTGGGATTTTGTTGATAGGTACTTTTGCAACTTGAACGAACGTTGAAGTATTATTGGGTAAATTATTACACAACGGTAAATTATTACACGACGGTAAATCATTACACAATGGTTCGTTATTTACCTTATGCTTCATGAATTGCTACAAATAATTAATTTTGAATTATTGAATCCCGCGCATTTGTATGAAACTTTAATTCCCGGGCCGGCTCCAGTACTCCATTTAGGACTTTCCTGGAGGGAGCTCGAGGGAGCAGACCACAGAAAACAGTGAGTTACCAAGAAGGGGCATCTATACAGGTAAATAATAAGTAATCCGTTGTGTAATAATCTGCAGCTTTTTTTTACTGCATTTTCGGATCTTACATACCTTGTGACGTAAACCTTCAAATTTAGGGGGTGGGGGAGGGGTAAATTTTGTTTTTAATGCTCGATTCCGAAGGTTCATTATTGAAAATAATAAACCAAAAAAAGGAGCGTAATTTGTGTTTTTGGGGGCCAAAATTGGTGGAAACCATGAGAAATAGCTATTTCTATTATTGCACATGAAAGAAACAATAAATGAACAGCCAAAATTTCTGTACGTATGTCCAGTAGAATAATAAACCCATGTGACAAGGACTTTGTAGCGTTTTTCATTACTTTTGGAGCAGTATTCATATTCACTTTCGGCACGTGGATGACTGGTCTTTGGATTAGGACGTGCCTCTAGCAAGATTCTTAGCAATATTTCCCAAATTGGTGTGTTTTTCCCGTGAAAGCTCGCCTTCCCTTTGAACGAGCTGATTGCATGTTGGTCAGCGTATTACCAATACTGTTGAGAATAATTTGACGGCATAAGGTCAGAAGCGTCGGTTTACCTTGTTGAAAAAAGTCCAACTATTAGATATAATGAACCTGGATATCCACCAACTCCCCAGACCCCTGGTTCTAGAAAACTTCCCCAGGACCGCCAGGGTCCCAGGTGGACCCTCGCCAGGCGGAAGTAGAAGTGCGACGTCGCACCAGCCTAGGGGTAGGAGCCTCTCAGAGGATTAGAGGGCTAACAATAGGCCCCTATTGTTATAGCGATTTTCCCAGATGCCGTTCGATCTAATGATCCGATTTTGAATCTGAAAACGGATTTGGATTCTTTGATTTTTTTGCTACAAAAGTACTAGTTGCTTTTTGAAAAAAAATTGAAATGGAGTAAAATAATTTCGGGAACTCCATGAAAAAAAATTTTAAAATTCAAAACTGAATGTTCGCACTTGAGGTTGCTTATTAAAATTACAGAACATTTTACAGATTTAAAATCGGTTGACCTGTTCAAGAGATAAACCGGATATTGGATTGCCCCCGACGGTGCAACCATCTATTGAAAATATTTCTTACTAAAATCCGTGACATTTACCCAGCCCGAAGTGGCGGAACTTTGCTTCCTCACTACCGAACTTAGGGAAGCTTTGTATTCGTGCAAGAGTCGAAAAAATATATGTCCTTCAAAATAAAAATTTCCACTCGCATTTTACGTTTCCGACTCATTTGGTTCCGTGTCTGAGGTCAGGTCCTTGTCCCGGGCAAAAATACACGAAATAATTGTCTTCATGAGCTGAAATTCGAAGGGTAGGTGCGGGTGTGGCCACAGTAAAGGAAGGTTCCTCATCAAATGAATTAAAAAGTACTGTAACTTTCGTCTGCGCATGCGCAAACGTGAAATCCTTATAAAGCTCATAACTACCCTAGAAACCGTCGAAAAGAACTGAAAGTTGGAGGGTAAATGAACAATGGTCACATCGATTTCATCAAATTGGGATGCGCACGCGCAAACACGAAATGTTTGCTAGTTCCTTGTAACTCCCGTAACTACCCGAAAAAATTGTCTTAGTGAGTTGAAATTTGTAGGGTAGGTGTGGGTTGGAGCGCAGATGTTCCCACATAAAATTCATTGAAACAGTAGTGTAACTTCCGTCTGCGCGTGTGCCAATGTGCTGTGTGTGTGCTTCTAGAGCGCTCAACTACCCTAGATATCGTCGTGAAGCGATGAGGTTTGGAGGGTAGGTGCGGGTTAGGCCATAGGTAATCCCGCATTAAAGTCATTAATAAAGAACAGTAACTTTCGTCTGCGCATGCGCAAACGTGAAATCCTAGTAGAGCCCATAACTACCCTAGAAACTTGCGCTGAGATTTGGAGGGTCGGTGTTGTGAATAAATGCCTGTAATAATCCTATTACGCTTATCATTAATCCTATTACTACAACTCCTATTCCACCCCACTATTTTGTCATTATTGAACCTCTCATTTTCCAATCCGTAGGTACCTACTCGTCAATTCTCCACCTAACCATCAAATGGACCCACCAACTAATTGTATACCTACTTCCATGTTACAAAGGTGAGGAATATATTACAGGCATTATGACTACCCAACTTGCCAGTCTTATTTTTTTATTTTTTTATTTTTTTTTACATGTTGACCGAACACTGTCCTATTACCCGATTTTTAGGAGTTTTTAGGATTTTCAATAATGAACCTTTGGAATCGAGCAAAACATAAATTAATAAATGAAATAAAAATAAAGTAGGTGACACATCAGCCATTTTACAATGACAAAATAAATGACACTTAATAAATAACTAACCCCGAAGCTCGGCGTTACTGTCAGCAATCTACGAGGGATGAAAAATATGGGTTGCAAAATCCCAACCACCTTAGCTCAAAAACTTTCAGTAGAAGGAATAAGGGAATATAGGGGGAAGGGCTTCTGACAGTTTTAAATAGATTCCGATTTGAGACCACCCGGAGCACTGTACGACCAACCCTCAGCTCTCCATCCCAAGGGTTGACAGAATAAAAGTTCCAGTCATGCAACATGACCATATGAACGATCAGAAAAGAAAATCAATAAGAAAAAAAGAGAGATATTTGTTTGACCCTCAAATGTTTGAACTTATCTCCTACCCGACCGAGCCTTTCTTGTGAAAAATATTTTCGATGACTGAAAAAGGTATGCAATCTTTTTCTGTCTCACCGCCATTCTACAGCACTTTTGGTGAGTTTCGGTGAGGGTTTTTGCATTTAAAAGATCTATCTCGCGGCTCAAACAAGTGTTGATCTTTCGCAAGCATACCCGGTGGTTACCATTCGATTCAGCGTGGAAAATCAGTAAAAGTCGATACCTACCCAACAGTGCAAACCGCGAGATATTCACGTTAAATAATTGCAAATACCCTCGAATTTGCTAAAAAATCCTGCGTTTTTTCGCTTTTAAACGGCTTTTTCTTCTGCAAATACCTGGCTAAAAATAAGAGTGGGCTCACCGTTGGAAGCTGAGATCTGTGAAAAGTATTTAAGAAGTTTGACAGGTGCTAGGTGCACAGCCACTGATTCTTCAAGGTCATCATTAAACTTTTCATTTTTCTTGTTTTGTGTAAGTCTGTGCTCCATGGTCATGGAGCACAATATGTTATGAGTGCTAGCAAATGTGTCTGACGTGAAACTTAACGTAGATCTAAAAAAATGGGGTCAAAAGTTGAAAACCATCGAAAATGAGGTTTTTTGTGAAAAAATAGTTTTCTCGTGAAAATAGATTTCTCCACTAAGTTACTTACTCAAAGATACGTACTAAGTTAAGAGCCTTGTGTTCGGTATTTTTTTCAATTTAATGTGTAGCGTCACCCAATTTTTGGCCAAATTCATTCTAGACCAACCTCTATAGGGCAAAGTGTTAAGTTGAAATCCAGTTGAGTCAGAGTTGGAAATGAAAGAGAAAATTTGAGAAAATTCGTGTAGGTACTAAAAATTTAGTACGCAATAGTGTGTTCTTTCCGAATGGTCAACTCACTTGTGAATCTCAAGTCAGTTTCAAGTTGCAGATGAAGTGCAAATTGCCATTAATGCTCCAGCTGATTCTATGCGATCATTTTTCATTTTTCGTCAAGCCAAGTTTCATTTTCCTTCGAAGGTGGCAATGCTGACTGAAGCTTGTTGCGTGCTCTCGGATATTTTCATTATGTACAAAACAGAAGGGTAATCTATACAAAATAAACCATTTTGGGAGAACATCGTTGTATCAACATGTACTAACTGTACTAGTGCTTGACTTCGCCCTAATCATAGACTTTGCAGTATGAATTTGCGTTTGATCGGACGTATCAACGGCTCGAGCTGTGACAGCTGTTGAGACGAAGATACGCTCCGAAAGTACAGTCGTGCGAGGTGGCATAATGCTGAGGCCAGGTTCATATATATATATATATATATAATCCCAAGGTTGAAGTTTACCTTGGCTGGTGCCATTCGTATACGCGATCTCAGCGCACTTTCAACGACCAGTATGCGATCGCACCGGGGTCATGCAATCTCAAGCTCAAAATAAGCCCTTTCACCTTCCGTATCTCACTGTACTCCTGCTTTCTGTATCACCATTTTTTATGTTTGGCCAGTTTTCGTGAGCCCGGTCAACCGCCACCATGCTCCTTCGCGATTTATATAATACGATTATTTTTTATGACGAAACGTGTGTTACATTTTTAAAGAAAAACACTGCAAATTATTACACAAAGGATTATTATTTACCTTATAGATGCCCCTTCTGCGTAGATCAATATTTTCTGCGGTCAATACCTACCCTCGTGCTCCCCCAAGGAAAGCCCTAACTCGACTACTGGAGCTGGCCAGGGAATTACAGTTTCATAAAAATGCGAGGGATTCAATAATTCAGTCGTTAATAAATTATTTGTTGTTATTCATGAAGCATACGGTAAATTATAAACCGTTGTGTAATAATTTACCTGTATCCTCCTGTGTAGATCACTGTTTTCTGTGGTCAATATCTATCCTCGAGATTCCTCCAACTAAATCCTAAATCAAGTACTAGAGCCAGCCCGGGAATTAAGGTTTCATAAAAATGCGCAGGATTCAATAACTCAATCATTAATTATTTTTTGATATTCATGAAGCATAGCGTTTGTTCAGGTTGCGAAAGTACCTATCAACAGAATCGAAAAGAGCCATTGTCATTTTTCAAATGAAATAGTACCACAGAACAACGAACTCTACTTCATACAGCCATCCGTGGTTATAATCAGGTGTTCCCTAGCAATTATATCTGGGCCAGATTCATACCGTTTCATTCACGATCACGTTGACGAAGCTTTTCGATACAAACGAACGGCTGGACTTACAATACTCCGGGTGTCTCAAAAAATACTTCAGTTCACGATCAATTTAAAAATGTTAAAAAAAGATACTCTTCTATAGAAACTTTTCGAGCTACGGCGTTCTGAACATTTCAACCCCTCTTTTTCACCCCTTAGAAATGACTAACAGTAACGCCGAGCTTCGCGGACCAACTAGACCCCAAAGGAGACATGCAAACCAAATTTCATTCATTTTGATCCACGGTAACTAAGAAAATTGCAAAGTAAGCCGTACGGCGGACAGAAATACATTTTTTTATTCCATTTTCGGATTCAACATACCTGGAAACAAAACCACCGAATTTTGAGAGGTTAAACTTTTTTTTCCATCATCGATTCCAAAGGTTCATTATTGAAAATAATAAACCAAAAGGAGTGCTACCGGAACAAAAAACGTATACAAAAATTAGAAATGGTATAGAGTGTGGAGGTGAATTCAAAGAGGTAATGCGATCTACTCGAAAACGTGATACCGGCGGCCAAATTATAAAAACAAAAGCGTCGTGATGTCCAAATAGAGATTGTCAAACGCATTCCTCTATTAGAAAAACAAATAAATTTTTCATTTATTATGACCGGAATGGGCGATGGCATAGTGGGTTGTCATTCTGCACTATCGCTGAGCTGGTTGTTGGCGCAATTTAGTGAAGGATGTGAGTGATTAGACTGGTAGGGCTGATAGTAGTGTGGTTGACTGGTACAATTTGTATCGTGATGTTTGCTGTGATATTTACGAAAAACGCAGTAAAATTGGTGGGCTAGTTTTGCAAGTAGACAAATCCTTATTTCAGGGGAAATATAATAGAGGCCGAACTTCAGCACGCGAATGAAGACCTTTAGCAGAAATACTGCAACAAGCAACAGAATCTGACGACGATGATGAAGGTCCAAGTCAACGAAATTACGGCACGCGGGTTCCAGGTCCGTGGGTCTTCGGTATGTGTGGCAGGCAGGAGATCGAGGTTGGTTCTGTCATTTGTTTAGACATGTGGGCCGCCTATAGAACCCTCAGTGCCGAAGGATATACCCACAAAACTGTAACCACTCTGACAATTTTATTGACCCGTTGACTGGCACTGAAACACAGACAGTAGAATGCTTATGGCGGCATGTGAAATCGCGAACCAGTATAAAAGTAAATGGAGGAGAAGCAATTAGCCGAAGAGTGGTGGCGCTCGTTGCATCCAGAGAACATTTTCAACGCCTTTTTTGATGATTTAAAGCAAACTAATGCTTAAAACGACAGCTGCAGTACCAGACGAGCTTCATCCGGAGCGAATTACTGACTATCTTCACTTGGAAAGAGGTAGATGTAATTTTAATTTTAATTTTTAATTTGGTTTGAGCGGGATCGCATATTGCATCCTCTCTAGAGTGTCGCGTCGATCGCTGGACGGGCTGAGAGCGCATATGCAAATGGGGGAAATGCCCTTGGGGTTTCCCCCAACCATGGTAAAATAGCGTTCAAAGCAGTCAGTAATCGATTATTTCTGCGATACACCAAAAAGTTTACCATGGGTACCTCACCCTGCAGATGGCTGGGGGTTGAGAGAAGTTTATCATGATCGAACTTCCCAAGGTCGAGGTCGGACAGGAAAATGGCTGCCGGCTCGCCAACTGATTGTCGTACTTCTGGTGGTTTCGTGCAGTTATTTCTCCCGTTTTCCTTACTGCTGCTGTTGTGTCTCGCGATGGAAAATGACTATATTTTTACTGACGAGGAGGAGGACGACGACTTCGCCGAACTCGATGTGGTTATGGAACAACGGAAATTCCTAATTAGACCGAGGAATCCCAAATCTGACGCCTGGAGCGATAGAGAATTTTTCAATCACTTCAGGTTGTCGAAGGAAGGACCTTCGACCTATGTCCTCTCACAAATAGGCCCCTTAATTTCTACGGCAAAACGTAGGTAAGTGCCTGTTATCTACTGTTGATCATAATGAACCTAACCATTTCTTTGTACAACAAAAATCACTGTATCTACCCCAAAGTAAGGAAGCGTCTCCTGCAAGGGATGCTGTAAGCTTTTGATGGATTTTGTAACCGACCTACACGAAACTTTACTGTTTATCCACTGTGACCAGAACCTTGACTGAAGTACGACGATGGCTTTGCTATGTATCTACAGTACATTACAGTACTTACCGATACGTTTTATGAACCACCGCTACATCCTTCTTTCATCTGCTATCTTTGAAGTTAGCATTCTGAATAACTACACATAATGAAAATTGTGTTGAGCAAAGGAAGTTGTTTCCAATGTGAAAATGTTATATGGGTAGATAGTTACCTACCAACATGCACACCTGCTATAAGTACAGTTAAGTACCTACCTTCCCACATAGATAGGTTGTAAACAATCGTGGTACCAGAATCAATCATCACGAGAGAATGAAATGAATTAATTAATACCCCCGAATGAAAAATCTGATCACCTAATTAGTTAATTCTCTTTTTTCAGAAGCCAAGCTGTGAGCCCGGAAGAGAATTTGTTGACGACTCCATCGTTTTACGCAAGTGGGACATTCTTCAGTGTAGGTACGTGGGGATAGGCATGACTTGCCCAAACCATCAGTGTGCTATATGGTCCACCAGGTAGGAACACACAGTACAGGATGTGCATTATAAGTTGATACAAAATTCCTTCTGACAACTTCATCAGAATATTTTTGTAGGTATACCAGGTTTTGGGGATTCTCTCCATTTTGGCATAATCCGGTACTATCTGACCTATATAATTGACGAAATAGTCAGGGATATAAATATTATCCCCCTAGATTGTCTCCCATGAATTTCATGGTCATCTGACCTATTCCATCTATTCCAACCAATACATGCACATACGAGGCTAGTATCTAATAGGGAATGTCTCAATTTCTATTTTGTCATTTGAAAGATATCATGAAGGTACTTACAGCAATACGTGCGATAAATTAAAAATGCTATGGGCAAAATATCTTGCTATCAAAGCTTATCAAATTAATATTGTTTAACTTTTTTTCCTTGTCAAGTTTTCAGGTGTCAAATGCGACTGCAAGACTTGCAAACTGGTATGTGGCGTTTCCATCTAACAAGGAAGAGAAGACAGCCACAAGAAGGAAGCATTGGAGAATCCCATGTATAATACTGTAATTATCCATTCCAGATCACTGCCATTAGGTACATTCAGCAAATGTATATTCTGCAAAGAAGTTGGTAAAAAAATTGAATTTCCTTTCAACTGCTTGCCTAATTTTGTATTGTTAAATATTTTATTTTTTAAAGCTAATGCATATTGATTATTGTCGTGGTATCCTCGCAGAACCACTCCCTGTACATATTAGATCTCACAAATAAACTCATAGAAGTGGGGAAGAAAGACGCAGGAGCACCGAGGAACCCAGTGGGGTTCCCCACCATCCTCCACCAGCGGGAGGATGGAGGGAGATAGCCCTCAGGGCTATAAATACCCGCCTCCTTCGCCTTTCCAACCGTTCTACGCTCTCCTCTAGTCGCTGACTACTCTCTCACCTCACTCCTCCTCTCTCCTTAACCTAAAAGATCCCGTCGAATTGGTGACATCTGATAGTGTGGAACCTGAATTGGTGACATCTATTAGTGTGGAACCAGCCGGGCAAATGCATCCCAAAAGATACCTGTTGAATTGGTGATATCTGATAGTGTGGAACCTGAATTGGTGACATGTATTAGTGTGGAACAACCTCATGCCGCCCGTAGTTAATTATCGCTATACCTATTCACTACAATTATCTTTGAACTTGTGCCAATCGAAAAAAGAAAAACAATTTTACTAACTGACCTCAACGGTCCAGCTGGTTCCAATCCCAAATCCCAATTCAAATCCATAATCATCACAACATCACCCTTCCACTAAGTCCAACTTTCCGCATGCGAAATCTAACTCAAGTTTACGTTACTCTTCTTCACAAACGTCTGAACAATCAATTGTCCTACCCCGCCTTAACTGTCCAGGGTTAGTCTTCTGGCTCCCCATCAGTCTGCGCGAGCGTCCATCCTCTTCGGCGTACTGCTCTCCCCGGGCAACTACCTACAAAATCGTCCCCTTTATCGGGTACCACGGTCTCCTAAATTTCAACCCGGATTTTGAGTTTTTCTTCGACTCGCTCACGAAACCCAAGTCATTAGTTGCCTCATCCCCTTACTCTTTTAATTAGCCAACATGTTGCAGTCATGTTTTCATTATCATTTTTCGTTGCGCCTTGAATTCTTCTTTCTCGTTTATAAATTTATATGAATTTCTTTATTGTATCTCATTCGCTGACATATTTATATAAGTGTAATTGGGCTTGCCCGTAATTTCAAACTAAATAAAAATGTAGGTAAATAAGTTTCTTCTTAAAAACTCCTATTCATTCTACTATTCTATCCAGTTGCTACCATACAACGCAGTCTCATATCAGTATACTAAGCAATATACTTACCCTTTGATTTTATTGTTTTGTTTAAATTTCTTAAAAGATGCTCACTTCAACCAAAATGGGACGCACCTATCTCTTTCTTTCACTAGAGTTCTAGCAGACATCAATTCAACAGTTGGAAACTGTTCATCTAATAGTTGATCAATACATTTGATTATATTGTAAATGATAATGAAGTTCGCCAATCCAAAGGTAGAAAGAGTTAAGAAAGAAAAAAAATTATAGATGTTTCATTATTTATTCAGCTTGAAAAGATGTATTTCTACGATCCTTTGGGGATGATCAATCCGAGCCGTTCCTGCCACTCACCGGTAGTTTATCTCGCCACGCAGCTATAAAATGTGAATAACACTGAATGCGAGCATAAACCCAGTGATTCATGACACGTAACATTAATTACATCATTTATCCCGGGTTTACAATGCCAACTGATACGTGGATGCTTTTTCGCACTCAACGATAACATCTACTTTTCATTTTATTTAGGATATATCTCATCATACAGTAAAATTACGACGATCGTTATATTCGTATACTATGGGATGCCTTAGGATTGAACATTTCGAGATCTTGATCTTTCATCCATTGCTGGCCAACTCTTTTCTCTCCTTCGGAGTACACATTGAAAAGAGACGAATGAATGTAAGACGGACGCGTCATATCAGTTTTCGGAAAACATGATCGTCTGAAGATGGGTTAGGAATAATCTCAAAATCATTCGTAAGTAAGTAAACAGCAGTCATTTTTTCAACTCGAGGTTTGCAACGTTTTTATTATTTCAGAGGACGTAATAAAAGACGTGACGTTGAGGACTCGATAGCGTGCCCTCTCAGGATGATCAGAATGATTTGTTCCGATCATTTCGCTCGCGGATTCCCACCGCAGTTGGATTTGAGAATTTAAACTGATGAACGAACTGATGAACGAACCGCTATTTTTAATGTTTTTCTACTTGTTTTTCCTCTTCTTCTCGTTGTTGTTCTCGTCTTTGACAGGGCCACAGCCTCACAGCCATAACGGAACGAGCTAAAATGTTGCAGACGTATTAATTTGTTGTGCTCCAAGGAAGTGCCTTTTATACATTTTGTCCCCCTCCCTTTACATGGGTGGGTGTGGGGGGGGGTTATTATTTTCAATAATGAACCTTTAGAATCGAGCACGAAAAAAAAAAAAATTAACCCCCTCAAAATTTGATGGTTTCCGTTTCAAGGTATGTAGAATCCGAAAATGCATTAAAAAATTTCTTTCCGTCCGCCGTACGCCGTACTTAGCACTTTGCTTAGTTACCATGAACCAAAATTGATGAAATTTCGTTTGTAGGTCCCATTTGGGGTCTAGTTGGTCCGCGAAGCTCGGCGTTAATGTCAGTCATCTATCGCTAAGTGGTGAAAAATAGGGGATGGAATCTCCAGGACGCCATTTCGGATTTTTTTACGGTTTTAAATAGTTCTTGAACTTGGGAGTTTTTTGAGACCACCTGGAGGATTGTACGTCCAGCCGTTCGTTCACAGTAAGGCCCCGAAGTTCGCACCGACAGGCTTTGACAACAGGAGGGTGAATCAAATTGTATACATTCACACCAGATATCATTGCTAGGGAGCACCTGATTATAACCACGGATGGCTGTATGAAGTCGAGTTGGTTGTTCCGTGATAATATTCAATTTGAAAAATGATGGATCTTTTGGATTTTGTTGATAGGTACTTTTGCAACTTGAACAAACGTAGAAGTATTATTGGGTAAATTATTACCACACAACGGTAAATTATCAAACAACGGTAAATTATTACACAACGATAAACTATTACACAACGGTTTATTATACTATCTGTGCCGAAGGGGGGAACCTGTGCTATACGGGTAAATTATTGCACAACGGTTTATTATTTACTTTATGCTTAATGAATAACTACAAATAATTAATGACTTAATTATTGAATCCCGCGCGTTTCTATGAAACTTCAATTCCCGGGCCAGCTCTAGTACTGCATTTAGGGCTTTCCCGGAGGGAGCTCGAGGGTACTGGCCACAGAAAACAGTGATCTACGCAGAAGGGGTATCTATACAGGTAAATAATGAACCGTTGTGTAATAGTTTGCAGCGTCTGGGAGTAGGTTAGAGAGGGTTTTAAGTGCTGAAATCGGTACAACTGTTCACAGAGGCTCCCTGAGGAAGTGTTCAAAATCTGAACCCGATCTGTTCTGTAGAAGCCGAATTATAAATACCTCTTAAAAACGCTGAACATTAATGGTCAAATGAGGTGTTCAGAATCAAAATTGGATAACTCCAAAAATTGTTGGGTTTTTCACAAGTTCATACAAGGAATTGTATGTTCTATAAACGTCAGGTACAAAAACCGAACTGGAACCCTGAGAAACATAGCGTTGAAGTGTGATGTCAGTTTCAATAGTGGATAACAAACACCAGGATCGTCCTAGGATCGTCCCGCTAGTTTCGCTGCAGTTGCGGGAGCGCTCCGTCATAAGTCATAACGTTCGCTGATTATTCGGCTTTAGTTTGTGTTTGTGGTTTTCCAATATTATAATGAATAATAACGTAGTGTAGTCTGATGTTAAGAGTGTGTTGGAGAGTGAGAGTCTATGAAAGTCTATGAAAGACGGGTATAAGTACCTACCTACTTTTAGTAAAAGTGAAACCTGTGTACCTGGTAAGGTTGCTAGTAACATTCTTGTTGGAAATAGTATATTGGTTTATTATTTTCAGTCATAAACCTTTGGAAATGAACATGGAGAAAAAATAAAATTAAATAATCCCACCCCTCAAAATTTGATGGTTTCGGTTTAAAGGTAGGTACCAATTATTCTCAAATTCGATGGGTTATTGGGTGTAGTTTCTAGATGGTCCCCTATGAATTTCAAAACGCTCGGATCATTGGTAGGTACGCACGGATCATTGGGGAAGCACGAGGGTAGGTATCGACCAAAGAAAACCGTGATCTACGTAGTGGGGCATCTATAAATGTAAGAATAAACCGTTGTGTAATCATCAGAAGCGTTGTTCTAGCAGTTCTTTAAAAAAAAATCATGCTATGCTATTGCAGTAAAAAATGTTGGAACTGGTCTGACGTCAACATTTACGTATAATTATTAGGAGTTAGTATACTTCTTTTTTTTTGTAAAATTGTGGGTAAGATTTCATACATTCCGTCACGTTGAGTTTCAAAAACGGTTAAACGCAATTTTCAATATCAAAATTGGATAACAAATTCCATTTAAAAAAAAAATCTCTGTGATGGTGGGTTACATCGGAACAGTTTTAAGGGCCTTCCCTAGCAATAAAATGGTGTGCCAACAAAAAATTAAAAACCATTGTGCGCGCAATCAAATTTCACTGGAAAAGAATTTTGATAGGGAAAAAGTTTTGAATGGGGAAAAATGTCTACTGGGAGACAATTTTAATGGTAAAAAATGTTTATTTCATCAATGCAAAAAGATGTGATATCCCCCCCCCCCCCTCAAAAACCCTGTTGCAAAAATTTACTCGCCAAGAAAACCTCCTCAGCCACAAAAAGGATTGATATCCATTTTTTCCCCACTAAAGAACCCCCTCCCCTCTGTTCACCCCTTTTATGGATATGTGTATAGAAATCTGCCCCCCCCCCCCCCCCACTTGAAATTATTTAAGCGCTGCCTGGTGGGCAGATTTTTACCCCCCAAGCTTGTTTTAAGGGGGGGGGGGGGGGTAGACAGGTTTCTATATGCATATCCAAGACCGAGATGCGAAGAACCGAGCATGCTACTTTGGCGGGCAGGAAGGCTCTCAATCCTTTTTGCGGCTCTGGAGGTTTTCTTGGTGGATAAATTTTTACAACAGGGTTGTTTTTTGGTTGGGGGGGTGGGGGGTAAAAGATGAAGATTTCTCAAATAACAAGTAGGTACCCAATCAACATCGCTAATAAAATTTGTCTTGTGCGGGTATGATGAGAGGCCAGCCGTTTTGTAGTACCCGATTATCCTAATTCTACTTATAAATGGCTCTGAAATGCAGGCTGATTCTTCCAAAAATCCACAGTCACAAATTTCGGAATCAAATAAACAAACAGCAATGGTCATATGGAGTTAGTCGGTTTTCTGGGCTTTGAAATGAGGAATGCAACGTTCCGGTTCATTCATTCACCAATCGATCTGGCAGGAGCCTCAGGTCATTATGAACCCACCTGCAAACAATTCTTATGTAAAACACATGTCAACACAACAAATATCTTCTTACTGGTAACACCATCTTATGAGGTTTAAGATTATTGTACCTTACGAGTTGCAAGTCCTTCCTAAATGACCAACAGTCATTTGCATAAAGCAGTTAGTTACCCGGCACCGCTCCTAGGTGCCGTCGTGGCAACAAAACTTATAGGTACATATATATACAGCATAATATATTGACGGCACACTGTGAGACGCTCAAATTTTGTTCAAGTCCTGTTTCGTCAAGTTTGCTCTCTTGTCTACGATAGTACTGGAAGCCTCCAATTTGGAAGGCAAATAATTGTTTTAATTCAAAATCAAGAATTTCTACGGTTTACGTTTAGGTTTTTTCGTTTTTCTTTTAAACTGAAGTCAATTCCTACGCGCAGGCTGGTATGGTCCTACAAAAATTAATGGAATAACTTCCGTTGGCGCAACCGCAAACGTTATATTCTTGCAACACCTAGAATATACGAAATAACTCTCACAAGCAGAGATATGGTGGATGGGCATCCTATGTGGGTGGGCTTTTCGATGACGCTTTATCAGTTTCATCAAGATCGGAGAATAACTGTGTTCTGCGCATGCGCAACCGTGAATCCCTTGCCACACTCATAATAACTGTGGGTGTTTTTAATCTATCGAATAATATAAACGCTGATATTATTATTTTAAGTATCCGAATGTTTCCATTTGGGTTTAATTAAATCTACCCATATGTGCATGCGCCAAAGATCACACATTTGATATTTAGAAGAAAGTAACTCACCTCGGCACAGCCCCCCCCCCCCCCCCATCGCCGCTCCACCCCTCCAAAATTATCGATTCGAACTCACGGTTAATATCAATCATCACTTATAATAATTATTGTTTAAATAACCATTAAAATGATGTGGTTCCATTCCAGGAACGGTGAAGGTGTGGAATTTGGAGCAGAGATGGTGTGCGGGAGGATGGGAGGGCTCAGCAGGCGGCAAAGGGAGATTTGCAAATCCACGCCCGAAGCGATGATCGCGATAGCTGACGGCATCAAATTAGCGATGGACGAGTGCCATTACCTGTTCAACTACCACAGGTGGAACTGCTCCGCCCTCAACAAGAAGCATCCCCTCGGATACGTCATCACAGTTGGTAAGCATGGATACGCTACACATAACATCCAGTCACGTAAATAAATATATTTAGTTCAAGATCTTCACATCTACCCAACACCCATCACTAACTTCCATAGTTCCTTCAAGTCACGACTCCATCAAGGTGAAAATGTTCTGGGATTTCTGAACGTAACAATTTCGTACACTCATGATTATTTTCGAAGAAAGGATGCCGTCAAAGTGAGTATAAGTTCTCCGGTTCAGTAGCACACCATTGTCAAGCACACATATCAAAGCACACCATTGTCAAGCACACATAATCAAAGCACACCTTTGTCAAGCACACAATGACAAGCTTAGCTCCTCTGAATTCATCAATTTAAGTGCCTACGTGTACCTGGTATTTGTAATGGGGTTGATAAATCTATCTTCTCCTCTTTTCGAATCTGTGGATGATGGGGTGTCTGGAACCCAGAAACAGGACTGGAAATTCCTTGAGTTGTGCAGATTTCCTATGTATCCTTAGGCCCTCTTATAATTTAACTAATTATATTAAACACTAGCTATACCGGCAAATACGGGGCATACGGGGCAAACAAAGAAACATTCATTTTCGTATAATAGAGTTACAGTGTATAAAGTTGAAATCATAAAAGGTTTTTCATCTACTGGATGAGTATTTACTTCGCCCATAAAAGGGTGAACTTGTAGTACCTACTATGAAAACCACTAACGAAGTGAAATGCCAGCCATCCATGGAGAAACGAGCAAAACGTACAATACTGCAGGATGTCCGTTGAAGTATTAACCTCTCTGAATGTACATGATACCTACTTGGTTAGACACCTCATACCTCACCAGCCCGATCAGCTACATTTTTGATGACTATTTTCAAGATTTCTAAAATAGCAATTGGATTTCCACAATCAACACCACTTGTTATGTCACACACGAACTGCTACTAAACTAAGAAGAAATACTATCATTCGTTAAATTAAAAAAAAAAAAAAAAATACTCATGCGCCAGATATTGTAAAATAGTTCTTCTAATTACTTGTATTGAATAAAGTTCATTTTTTGTTATCTGGAGTTCTCTTCTATGTTGAAGAAGTAAACAAAATACACTGCCAAGGTGATGGCACAGGAGCTTCCTCGTCACAATCAGAGTGACCCATTATAAAATACACTGCCAAGGTGATGGCACAGGAGCTTCCTCGTCACAATCAGAGTGACCCATTATAAAATAGAACAGACTCGGAAGCAAAATAACATAACATAACATTACATTACATTACATTACATAACATTACATAACGTTAAATATACATATTACATAACATTACATTACATAACATAACATTACATTACATTACATGAAATATACATATTATACATAACATGACTTCCATAATACATTACGTCCATTATACATAACTAGCCTGACCGCTCGCTTCGCTCGCTATCCGAGATTCGCTGTACGCAGTATCGTGGAACCAACAAACGACGGAAAAATCCCATACCCTACCGGATATTTGTGCCCAATTTTATCAAAATCCGTCAAGCCATTCAGGAGTTGACCATGGTCGACCATATTTCCGCTATGGTCAGGGAATTAAAAATGCGCCTACGTTCAACTTGGGAGGCTACCGGATATTGGTGCCAAATTTGGTCGATATCCGTTGAGCAATTCGGGATTCGACTATGGAGGGGCTTATGGATGCGCTATGGTCGACCGCGGGGGTAGTCCGAAGGGTCGATCGTAGATAGAATTTCACGTAGATTACGAATACGCGATAAAAAATAGGGGTTACCATTTCAATTAACGAAGTTGACCATGGTCGACCATAGTTCCGCTATGGTCAGGGAATTAAAAATGCGACGTTGCACAACTTGGGAGCCTACTGGATACTCGTGCCAAATTTGGTCGATATCCGTCAAGCCATTCAGGAGTTGACCATGGTCGACCATAGTTCCGCTATGGTCAGGGAATTAAAAATGCGACGTTGCACAACTTGGGAGCCTACTGGATATTCGTGCCAAATTTGGTCGATATCCGTTGAGCAATTCGGGATTCCACCATGGAGGGGCCCATGGATGCGCTATGGTCGACCGCGGGGGTAGTCCGAAGGGTCGATCGTAGATAGAATTTCACGTAGATTACGAATACGCGATAAAAAATAGGGGTTACCATTTCAATTAAACGAAGTTGACCATGGTCGACCATAGTTCCGCTATGGTCAGGGAATTAAAAATGCGACGTTGCACAACTTGGGAGCCTACTGGATATTCGTGCCAAATTTGGTCGATATCCATCAAGCCATTCAGGAGTTGACCATGGTCGACCATAGTTCCGCTATGGTCAGGGAATTAAAAATGCGACGTTGCACAACTTGGGAGCCTACTGGATATTCGTGCCAAATTTGGTCGATATCCATCAAGCCATTCAGGAGTTGACCATGGTCGACCATAGTTCCGCTATGGTCAGGGAATTGAAAATGCGACGTTGCACAACTTGGGAGCCTACTGGATATTCGTGCCAAATTTGGTCGATATCCGTCGAGCCGTTTGGCCGTGCATAGAAGGACAGACAGACAGACAGAGCGCATGCGCAGGGCGAACCGCTGGCTCTATCATGTTGAAATTTATATGGGACCTCAATGGGCCCTACCCGCTTAATCCCTGAGAATTACATTGAAATTGGGTGAAATCTTTGGTTACTACAGCTGTAACAAGGAAATTGAATCTATTTCACGCCAGCGCATGCGCAGAGCGCACCGAGGGTCCGATCATGCTGAAATTCATACTGGAACTCACTAGGCTTTGTCCAAACAACCCTTGAAAATTTGAGCGAAATTGAATCAAAATTGTGAAAGTTATGCGTGTTTGTTGAATTTAACGTTAGCGCATGCGCAGGGCGTACCGCTGGATCAATCATGTTGAAATTTGTATGGGACCTCAAGGGGCCTTATCCGCACCATCCCTCAAAATTTGAGCTGAATCAATTCTAAATCGTGGAAGTTATGGCTGTAACAAGGAAATGCGGACAGACTCACAGACTCACAGACTCACAGATTCACAGACTCACAGACTCACAGACTCACAGACCGATAGACACGGAACCAAATTTGTTCAGTAGGCTTTGAAACGCAAAATGCAAGTGGAAATTTTGATTTCTGAAGACAAACATTTTTTGGCTCACGAAAGTGAACACAAGGCTTCCGCTGCTTCGCAGACTCGGAAGCAATAGAACAGACTCGGAAGCAAAATAACATAACATTACATTACATAACATTACATAACATTACATTACATTACATAACGTGAAATATACATATTACATAACATGACGTCCATAACACATTACGTCCATTATACATAATTGCGAAAGTTATGCGTGTTTGAAGAATTTCACGTTAGCGAATGCGCAGGGCGAACCGCTGGCTCTATCATGTTGAAATTTATATGGGACCTCAATGGGCCCTACCCGCTTAATCCCTGAGAATTACATTGAAATTGGGTGAAATCTTTGGTTACTACGGCTGTAACAAGGAAGTTGAATCTATTTCACGCCAGCGCATACGCAGAGCGCACCGAGGGTCCGATCATGCTGAAATTCATACTGGAACTCACTGGGCCTTGTCCAAACAACCCTTGCAAATTTGAGCGAAATTGAATCAAAATTGTGAAAGTTATGCGTGTTTGTTGAATTTAACGTTAGCTCATGCGCAGGGCGTAACGCTGGATCAATCATGTTGAAATTTGTATGGGACCTCAAGGGGTCTTATCCGCACCATCCCTCAAAATTTGAGCTGAATCAATTCAAAATCGTGGAAGTTATGGCTGTAACAAGGAAATGCGGACAGACAGATTCACAGACTCAAAGACTCACAGACCGACAGACACGGAACCAAATTTGTTCAGTAGGCTTTGAAACGCAAAATGCAAGTGGAAATTTTGATTTCTGAAGACAAAAATTTTTTGGCCCACGAAAGTGAACACAAGGCTTCCGCTGCTTCGCAGACTCGGAAGCAAAAGTAAAGTAACAGCCATTCCAGGCTGGGGCTTTTCGTCCGACTGCCCTGCCAGCGTCGCGAACGTGATCCATTGTCCTCCAATTAGAGGATCAGAATTCGGTCTGATCATTTCGCTGTTTACTTGGCTACTCATTGCCTCGCCCCCTCTTCTATGTTGATTTTGGTTAATTATTCTGTGAATAATAATACACCTAGTACGTATTCGCTCAGCAAACATTTTTTATAAAAACTCAAAAATATTTTCTTTCACGTTTCAACATGCGTATATTCCAAAAACGCTGCAAATTCCTTGTCACATGGGTTTATTATTCTATTGGACACACCTAAAGAAATTATGGATGTTCATTAATTGTTTCTTTCATGTGAAATAATTGAAATAGCTATTTCGGATGGTTTCCGCCAATTTTTGGCCCCCAAAAACACGAATTAGTTTTTTTTTTTTTTAAATACATTATCTTTGATCATTGCTAGTGCCGTTTAATTGTCTTGATTCACCTGCTGATACTACTTCTAGTGTTATTATACAATTTTATGGTGATTTCAGGCAATTTCCCAGGTTTTTGACTCATAGGAAATGAATTTTGGGAGCTGAACCTTCGTTACAACCTCAATTCATGACTCTTTGGTCAAAATCAACTTCATATTCCGTCTTCTCGCCCTAAAAAACATGGAAAACAATAACTCAAAAGCTCATGTTTACTAAAACCTAAAAAAAAACTTCGAAAAACCCTATTTTTACACCCCCCCCCCCCCCCCCACCGCCAATAACACTCCTGGGTGAATTCCGATCAGGCTGCCGAGCTTCAGAGCACAGATAGAACCCAAACTGTGTGCGGTAGAACGACAATTTTAGACCAAAATTTAACGTAAATTTAAGGCTGAAACTTCGTTAGAACCTCAGTTTTCCACTCTTTGGCCGAAATCAACTTTATATTCTGTCTCCGCGTCCTAAAAACATGGAAACGGTACATCACAAGCTCAGGTTACTAAAACACCAAACTACCCTAATTGCACACTCATTTGTCACACATAACACCCTTGGTTATATTCCGATCGGGCTGCTTTATTTTTAAGGCCAAAAATTAAGACCTTATCTACTTTATTTTGTAGACTAATATAAAGTAGACAGATACAATTGCCGTGGACCAATAACTTTTTTTACACCAACATTTTTTCTTTTTTAGACCAATAATTTTTTTTTCAAGACCAATAAACAAATTTTATACCAAATAAATGTAGACCAAAAAATTTTTAGACCAAAAAATGTACACCAAATAAATTTTTAGACCAAAAATTTAGACCAATACTTTTTTTTAGACCGATAAAATATAAAGTAGACCTTATCTACTTCATTGTTTAGACCAAAAATGAAATAGAGAAGAATGCTACGGCGAACGGCGTACGGAGAACGGACATCGCATTTTTGAATCTACGCACCTTGAAACGCAGAAGAAAAAATTTTAAGGGGGCGTTATAAAACAATTTTTCTGAGCGAATACATATGTGTATTATCCACAGACCCCCCCTGTCATCTATACCTACCTTTATTTTCGGTCTCAACAATTCATTCTTTCGCTTACAGGCTCCATTGGGGGCCTAGTTGTGCTGCAAAGCTCAACAGCCCGATCGGAATACACCCAGGGGTGTTATGGGTGAAAAATGGGTGTAAAAGTAGGGGTTTTCGAGTGTTTTTTAGATTTTAGTGAACATGAGCTTGTGAGATATAGTTTTCCATGTTTTAAATAATTGATCTCGAACTTGAGAATTTTTTGAGACCACTCGGAGTACTGAACGTCCAGCCGTTCGTTTGCACCGAAAAGCTTCATCAACATGATCGTGAATGAAACAGTAGGTATACATCCAGCCCAGACATCATTGCTAGGGAGCACCTGATACAATCACGCATGGCTGGATGAAACCGAGTTGGTTTTTCCGTGATATTATTTCATTTGAAGAATGGAGGATATTTTGGATTCTGTTGATAGGTACCTACTTTTGTAACTTGAACAAATGTTGTGCTTCATGAATAACACGAAATAACAATGATAGTTAAATCCGCCGAATATTTATGTACCTGCCATTCCCCGGCCGGCTCCAGTACTCGATTTTGGACTTCCCTGGGTGGGTAGGGGGAAGCATGACGGTAGGTACTGACAATAGAAAACAGTGATCTACACAGAAGGGGCATCTATAGGTAAATAATAAAGCGTGTTGTAATAATTTGCAGCGTTTTTGTATTAGGGAGTAGGCAGATGACCGTAGCAGGAACGAATATGATACAGCCTCTCGCCTGTTGCTACCTATCGTGTGACTGTGGGAAATCGTCATGATCACCGTAGTGAACGACAAAAGCTCAGTAAGTCAGCCCTGTTCCCTCATTTGAGGACTTCAAATCGTGAGTAATTAACCGTTCCACGATTCTCGTGATCAGTGAGTTTTAATTGGTGTCAATCTAGTACCTGTTCCTAGTGCCTTTCTCATTTTGCATGCTATAGAAAAAAAGATGTGGTCAGTGGATAAGAGAATTACAGTTTGTCTTGAAAAAGGCAAAATCGGCAAGGCCTCGATCGAGCCTAAAAGTGCGTTGTTAATTTCATTACATCTATTGTAGTTCGGGGGAAGACCACTTTAGTTGGGAACCTGGTTGATGTGCGAAACACCTTTGGAAAAATACCTACGACGAATATCCCCAATCCACCTGAGTCTTATAATATTAATATAAAGATTTCTACTATAAATAATGTATCGCGCGAAGAGTGTGAATAGTTCAGGTCTAAGCATTAACATTTCAAGAACCGTATAAGCTGTAGATTTTTTCTTGATATTATCCATAATGTTTGGGAAAACCTAGGGCATGGAACATTTTCTATCCTTCATCATCCAGGTTTGTAATGTATAGAGTGATTTTTCCCCTTCACAAGTCTGAGGATGCAACGCCTGCAGAACACAAATGTATATCTGGTCCTCATCACTGCATTCCGGATGCCCCTGCAACCGTAGAATCACGAAGATAACCCTGATCAAAAGATTACTTCTTGTTGGATGCATACTGAAACCCACCCCGTGGAATGGTAGCTTAGTCATTTCAAGAGAAGTGGCAGACTTCTGTCAGCAGTCATTTATGTGAGGTTCGCCTGTTTTTCAGCAAACTTCAAAATTTCCTCATGTAGATATAGGTATCTACACACCACGGGAACAAAATTCGTCAATCAGAGTCCTCATGATGTTGCAATAAGTACTATTAACAAATATTAAAACACCATTTTCTCATTCCCCTGCATGTCCACAGGTTCCGTCCTAGAAACTCCCAACGCCATTCTGACATAGCATTTGATTTTCGGCGGGAAATTGTAAACGTGCTCAAAACCGTGATTCTTTCTCATGCTATCTGTGAAAGAGTTTCAAATGTCACTTTTATCTTCGAGGAAGGAGATCATCATGAAAGAATGAAAACATGCGTCCACAGATTCAAACGGGGAAAATTAGTTTGGGCCAACTGAAAGGTTTTTGTCGGGCCGATGTGTTAGGACCAAAGGGCAGCGATGCGTTTGGGCCAGGTTGGGCCAGTCCTTGCTGGTTGGATCCAATACCTACATACCTAACTTGACTAGCAGTTTTATAGACGGTCTTTTATGCCTTGAATGGCCATTCCATAACACATTTAGTGATTCAATTTATTGCGACTTTGGCCATTTTATCCATTTTTAAAACTGCCGAACAAACTGGCCTTTGGATGCAACATGAAGAGGACAGGGTTATTATGAGTTAGATAGATAGATAGATAATGAGTTTATTGACAATAAAGAAAAATAAACAATACACTTTATGGGAGTAGAAAAATACAAACTTACAAGTATCTACAAAGTACAGTCAACATATTGCCGGCTATGGGCATGCACGTGCTGCCAACGAGAGTCACAACTCAGCACAACAAAAAATAGAAAGCTTATCTCTCATCCACGATACAGCTGTTTACAATATCATTGTTACCTACCTATATATAATACAAAATTCTGTGGTAGGTCATTTGAATAAGAAATAATTTACTTATAAGAAATTATAAAATAAATAAATAAATAATAATAACAATATACTTAATAAAATAAAGAAATTTAGAAAAAAAGTAGGTAAGTCTTCAAACGTACGCACTAGCTATAATACGATCCAAAGCGTTGTAACCAATTACAATTAACCACGAATGTTACAACTCACTACAATTAACTACGAGCTAACATTGAGGAACCACCATGGATGCTCTACTAGAATATTGAATATCCATAGCCAGAGAACTCTGGCGTGTGGCTGTTGAACTTGTGAGAAACGCTAGGTAGGTACAGTGTAGGAAGGGAAATTCAGATGCCAACTGAAAAATGGCTGGTCTGTTCTACTCTAGTGATTTTGGGTACCGGGGCAGTGGCCCAAGTGGCTTTATGGGCGCAACGCCCCTGTTAACAATTAATGACACTAACGTTTATTTTAGTGGTATATTTGAAAATGTTCAATAAAACGTTACAGAAATTATTCCTTTTCTCATTCTCTTGCAACCGATCTCACTCCCGTGGAATTTAAAATTTCAAAATGGCCGTTTCTCGAAAAACCAAGCGTTTCTATGATGAGATTTGTTGGCAATTGACATCTGGTTAGGTACGTCAGACAATGATTTAAAAAAAAAAAAAAAAAATTAAGCAACTAACTCTGACTTTTTTTGGACAATCCAAGTTCGCCACTTTTCGTGAAATGACCCAGCTACGCCTTAAAAACATGAAGAAACAAGAAAGTCTGCAAATTCTTCCATAAAGGTTTATTATTTGCTGTATAGATAACACTTCCCTTATATACGTAGTTCCCCAACTAAGTTCCCCATCATTCATGAAATGCAGTAGATACTCTAATATACATAGAGGATAATTGTTCCTGGGTACCAAGTGATTACTGAATTTTCAAAGAAGATGTAGCTCTTTGGCTCGTTCCGAAATTGCAGAGATGCTCCCTGTGAACCGGAAACCCCTCCAAAATCCGTTTCATGCATCGGAGATCTAAACGGTAGATTTTCACTTTTTCGTATGTATGTATACAGGGTGAATCAGATAAGGTGTCCAAACTTCAGGCTCTACAGATAATTTCCGACAAAAAGTGCCGCCATGTCTTTTTTTTTGGCTGTTTCTTTTCCCGACTGTTTGCAATCTAAGATTTGTTTCACTTTTCCGACCTTGACTCACTAAAACGGCCGAAAGTCCGAGTACATAGCACAATAAAAACTGAGGATACCGCTGGAAAGAGCGTTAAATTTACCATCTCCCCGATACCAAATAAAATTTTTTTTCAACAGGATTACTGGGTAAAAAATTAATCTAAACGGTGAAATTTGTCAAATTTGGGACATTTCCATTTTTTAAACGCCCGTCAGACTAAGAGCATGAAGGGCAAACCTTTTGTGCCCGTAGCTGTGAAAAATGTCCAGGCATCTCAGCTTTCCAAGGTGTAGTAAATTTTATTTTTACAGTGGAATTTCCAGGTAAAAATTGCGTCTCAATGCAAAATATTGCAGAGTGTTATTCTGTTAACAGTAGAAGATATTGCACTGAAATGTCAGAAAATGGAAAAGTTGAACGACGACAATAATAGAACTGGGGAATTTTGGCCAAAACACATGATGTAAATTTGGGTTTCCAACGAGTAGATCATCCAAACATCCAAGCTAGTGTAGAGGTCCAGTTGCTCAACTCTCAATACTCCCACTGCAGCTGGACTGGAACTCTTCTTTCTTGATGAGATTCAAATCAAAGGTTTCGTCATAATATCAGCAATTTGGCGTTTGGACTCCACATACTGAAGAGTAAATTCTGTTCAAGTTTCTCCCGAATGAAGTGATACGAAACATCGATGTGCTTAGTTATTTTATGAAATTCCGGATTTTTGATCAAGCGGATGGCACTCTGATTATCCACGAACAGAGTAGTATTTCCTTCCTCTCCAGTGAGCTCTGTTAGTAGTCTTTTCACCCAGCTTTCTTTCTTTCTTTCTTTCTTTCTTTCCTTCTTTCTTTCTTTCTTTCTTTCTTTTTTCCTTCTTTCCTCCTCCAAGTACCCATACAGGAATGCCGTCTTAACATCAAACTGAACTAGATCCATATTTTCGGCAGCAGCCAAAGCCAAAACCGTTCGCACAGATTCATACCTCACAACAGGACTGAATGTTTCATGGTAGTCTTCCCCATAACTTTGTGAGAACCCTCTGGCAACTAGCCTGGCTTTGTACCGACCGCTAGGCTGCTTAATCCTGAACACCCACTTATTGTCTACTACTGACCTTCCTGGAGGCAATTCTACGAGTTCCCAGGTTCCATTTTTATGCAGGGAGTCTAGCTCTTCCTTCATTGCTTGCTTCCATTTGTCAGCATCAGGGCTCTTCACAGCCTCCTCATAACTCTGGGGTTCTGAATTGACTGCCATAGCTGTGCAGCACGTGAACTGTTTGGCTGGCTTGCGTTCTCTCAATTTGTAAAAAGATTCAGCCTGTCCCATCCTGTTGGTATCTTCAGACGAAACAGCTATTGGAAGTGGTAAAATTTCATTACAAGACAATTGTTGTACGGCTACAGGAACTTCGATTGACTCATTACTTGAAGGTTGTTCTATGGGAGTTTCGGGATGGTCTATGAGGGCTTCGGGATTAACTATTGCAGATGGTAGAGCAGTTTGGGAACCTTCAACTTGAGAATCAATGTCTATACTGACAACGCAACTATCAACACTGCTACTTCCCCGATACACCTGGTCCTCTAAGAATAGTACAACCCTACTGAATTCAAATTTACCTTGTAGAGGATAATAAATTTTGTATCCTTTCACACAGCTATCATACCCGACAAAAATGCCTTCTTTACTTTTGGGGTCGAATTTGCTTCTCTTTTGTTTTGGTATGTGTGCGAATACTCTAGATCCAAACACCCTCAAATGACTGATCCCACAATCATTATTGTGCCAAAGTTCAAACGGCGTTTTGCCTTGCACAGAACTTGTCCCAGTCAGGTTAAGAACATATGCTGCAGTGTTCACTGCTTCAGCCCAAAGGCGTTTTTCCAAGTTTTTTTCATGCAGCATACTCCTAGCTTCTTCAACAATGGTCCTGTTATCCCGCTCAGCTGAACCATTTTGTTCGGGATTGTAGGGGGCAGTTCGTTGGTGAATGATACCTCTACATTCCAACATTGTTTTTATGGCATTATTACAAAACTCAAGTCCATTGTCTGTCCTGAGAACTTTTATGTCATGCCCTAAAGTATTTTTAGTGAGTTTCAAGAATGTCTCGAGCTTGTTATGCACCTCACTTTTGTGTGCTATAAAATATACTGTTCTAAAATGCGAGTAGTCATCTTTAAACAACAGAAAGTATCTTGACCCTCCGACTGAATTGCACTCCATGGGACCTGCTAGGTCTGCATGAATCAGATCACCTGGACCAGAGGAAATAGTTTCGCTACTTCTAAACGGTGTCCTGTGTTGTTTTCCTAAGATGCACCCTTCACATTTTGGATTACCTTGAATATTATTGACCTTGATGTTCTTACGTTCCACAATTTTCTTGCAATGCTCGACATTTTGATGCGCTAGCCTGCAGTGCCACAGGTACATTGACTCTACGATGCAGGCATGATGACTGGGCTCCAGAACTTTGACCTCCATTTTATAGAGCCTACCTTTCCGAAAACCAGTGGCGATTTCATTTCCTTGGTGATCTGAAATAGCACATTTATTACCACTCATAAACAAATCCATTCCCTTTTCCATTGCCGCTGAGACAGAGAACAAATTTTTTTTCACGTCTGGAATGTACAAAACATTTTTCAGATACCTTGCGGTCCACGCCCCCCCTCCGAAAACCATGACGTTTATGTCACCTGTGCCTGTTGCATGAATGCTTGACCCATCTACAATCTTGACTGGAACCGGTTGAAGGGACTCAAAATTCGAAAACCATTCTCGAATGAAGCACATGTGATCAGTAGCCCCAGAATCTAAATACCACTCACAGTCTGCAATGGCCTCATCAGAAACATTAACTAACGCCATGTTACTGGCTTGCGACTCATTTAGAGCAGCAAGTTTGTTCTGTAACTTCCTGCAGTTTCGCTTAAAGTGTCCTGGCTTTTTACAATACCTACACACTAAGTCCTTAATTTTGTGCTGTTGACTGTTGCGCTGAGCTGCTAATGCTACATCATCTTGCTTTCCTAAAATTCGTTTTTCCTCGTTAAGAAGTCGAGCAGTGAGATTTCCTAGATTTCTGTTAGCTGCTGTTTCTGACTCCCACGCACTAAAAAAATGGTCAAACGTGGAAGGCAATGTTGTCAGTATTTTGGTCATCAGCATGTTTTCTGAGAGCGGTTCCCCTAATGTACGCATTTGGTTTGCTATGCTCTCCAACTTTGAGATATGCGTAGATATGTTATCTTGAGGATTTTTTTCGTACTTAAAGAACCTTTCTTGTGCGCTGAACAGATTGTTTCCTGACCTATGTTCGTAAACAGACAACAATTTGTCCCACATTTCTTTGGCTGTTTGACAGGACATGATGAGCACAGTCACATTGTCACTTACAGTTGTTACAATGAGCTTACGGACTTTGGCGTCTGCCTTCTTCCATTCCTTCAGTACTCTGTTGAAGTCTTCAACTGCCGCTTCATCAGCCCCTGCAGCTAAAACGGGTTTTTGCGACTCACCATTTATCAAACTAAGCATGTCGTCCGCTTCAAGAAGAGTTTGAATCTTGAACTTCCATATTGCAAATCCATCTTCATCTCGAAGTTTCTCAATCGTGGTCGTAACTCTGTCTTCTGACATCTTCTTTGTCTACACTGGGCCCATAACCTATTGCAGAGTGTTATTCTGTTAACAGTAGAAGATATTGCACTGAAATGTCAGAAAATGGAAAAGTTGAACGACGACAATAATAGAACTGGGGAATTTTGGCCAAAACACATGATGTAAATTTGGGTTTCCAACGAGTAGATCATCCAAACATCCAAGCTAGTGTAGAGGTCCAGTTGCTCAACTCTCAATACAAAAAACAGGGATTTGTCGGTAAAATCGAGGGTTTTACATGAACAAAGTTTGGGGTATACTCTTACGTATTTTTTCACCCTGAATCGAATGGTGACACTCCCGAGTCTCCTCGACTGCGCGGGCGCACACACACACACACACACACCTATGGGTTTTTTTCACGGATTTGGATTCAGGATGTTCCGAAACGGATTTGAATGTGGTTGTTTTCATTCTCGGCTGAGTGTTTCCTCTTTTGGCCAGATCAAAATACATAAAGACGTCTCTTACTACTAAGGGACGTCATAAAAAGTGCCAGCGGAACGGGCTGCCGAGGAGGTAGAGGGCACAAATCTGGATCATGTTTGCGAAAGAACGATTTTTCGCACGCTGGGAAGAGTACTGGTGTATCTCCGAAAAATGCGTTTTTGGGAAATTGCGATTAAGGATTTCTCGAATCTTCTCTTGCCTATTACGGACACACTAATTGTTATTTTATCTTTCTGTTGGTTCTACTACATTCGAATACTGTCTCGTAACTTATACAACGTCAGCTTTTCTTTTTGCACCTTGCTCTAGTCATCCATCATACATTTTTAGTAAAAATCCATCGATATAATACTACTCTTCCCAACAGGTTGTCCCAAACTTGCACTTATCACCACAGCAACTAAATTACGGTCCTGCGAAGAACATGAACATTATTTTAGACTAGTAATTTGCTTAAACATAAACGTTAGAACTGCTCTAAACATAAATCACAGAATTTCTTAGACATAAATCACAGATCTTCCCAAATATAAATCACAGAACTTCCCAGACATAAATCACAGAACTTCCTATAGTTACCGATTGAAAAATACTTCAAACTTACACCTATTATAGGTACCTGCTGCTATATTGTTATTTTAGTTATTTTCATTGAAAAATAGCCTTTTGGCAACATTGAATTCCGAAAATCACGTAAAAATATGTACCTAACTCACATCCTTGCATTGAACTAGATCTCTAGAAAGAGAATAAAACTGAACTTGACATCAGACTCCAGTAAAACATTTTCTCCACTAAAAATAGCAGGTAGGTAGTGGTTGCCTGCTGAAATAAACCTCATCAGTTTGAATAGAATAAAAAGATTTCTAAGTTGGTGGGGCAGTACCTATTATTTAGTGCTGATAAGGATAACCCTTTCAGATCTCTAGGTAGGTAGCTACATACTGCTATGAGCTATGGGCAATACTCGTGATAAAAACATCACGTGATCCACATTTTAAAAAATCGTCATTAAAATGCGTATTTGAAATACGAGATCAAAAGAAACAATGACTGACAACAAAAATAATTTGCCTGCACCAGGGGGAATCAAACCCGTGCCTCTTCCGGGGTGGCCCAATATTTAATCACTACGCTAAGCAAGAATCAAGAGGAATTTATTGGTACGAGTATGAACATTATTTACGGTGCATTTTAAGGTAGTTATAATTTATACAATACCGGCCTGGCGGCCTCAAAAGTTTAATGTACGTGAGTGGATACTATAGGTAATGGCATGAATTGAAAGTTATAATGATTGAATATTTAAAAGAGATAATTTAACAACTAAACTCTTGGGAAGGCAGATAAGGGTCTTGAAACTAAGGAATAATTATTTACGGAATATATAAAGTGATAAATTAATTATTTACAGTAGCTATGTACACATTATTTACAGTTACTACATCCCCCCCCCCCCCTCCCCAGCAGAGTGAGTAGGTAGTGAGTGGACTCAGACCCGCCTTGTGTGGTTGCCCAATCGGGGTTTGTGAAGGATGTTGACGTGATGGAAGAGGGTATTTGGGTGGGTTGAGTGTCTGTGAATTTCTTTCTGAGTTTGCATATGAATGTTTCTAACATGTCTATTGAGAATTACTTCACTGTCAAAACTACTAGGTATTGAGAACTTGCTTCTTCTCTATCAATACTACAAATAAAACAAATGTATCCGACTAGCCACCCACACCTCCCGCCGCTGTAAAATTGAAATCATTCACTGAAAAATTCTCAATAGACCCATAGACCCGCTGTTCGAGATAGACACTTGGCCAACATTACCATAGAATCACATTTCCTTGAAATTTCAATTAAATTTAGGTAAGTATCTAACAACCAACACTATTAACTCGAAATCGAAATTTGATTTTTTGCGAACTTTGTCAACCTTACCTCGAGTGGACTTAGTACCTACCTAATTCCGATCATGTTCATTTCGAATGGGGGAGGGGGATTATTTTTTCCATGAGCGATTACAAAGTTTTTTTCACAAGGTTGCTTTGTCCTGCGGCCATGGCGACTGGCACCCGACCACATTAAATCTCATCATAGCGCATCGGTAGATTTACTTAAGGAATTTCCACCCCGGCTACTCTACTCGCCACGGGTGAGCAGCCCCATTCACGCTAATCCGCTTCCTGACTATAACACATCCAGTGTTAAGGTGTTGCAGCAATACTGGTGTAAACATAAAACATAACGTTATAAGACAGAAAAATGAACTTATTTGTTGGATCAGTAGTGGTACATCTGGGGAAGTACCAGTATTGCACCGAGGTGTGGTGCGAGTGCGACCAGGGCTCAAAAGCATTCCTGCCCTCTAGCGATCATTTTTTTGAGCTATCTTCAAACCAGTGCCTAAACCTAGTGTCTTTAAACCGTTATGACTAGGGCTCGGATCCGGGCATATTTGCATATTTTAATGGGCGATTATACTCGTTGAAACAAGCATTTTGGCAGTAGAATGAGATCTCTAGAGTTTACAGAATAGATGTTATAAAATCTTATAAAATCCTATTGGGGCCTTTTTTTGAATAAAATCCTATAAAATCTTATATGTGGGGTTTTCTTGGTTTAGTGTACTATTTTGCTCATTTTCGCATGAAAATAGCATATTTCCTACCATCCGAAAAGAGGGCATATATTATTGAAAAATACTTGAAGGATTTTGAATCCTCGAACCGTTTCAAGTTCATTGCCAAAGCTAAGGCTGCCCTTATGGATGAGGCTGCATTTCATCTCCCATTTTTATTAAAGCAGACCTGAGTTCACTTCCTGAACTCATCCTGAGGCTCGAAACCAGCGGAAAGGAACTCACTGAAGTTGTTAAATTGATAGAAGATGCCCTTGAGGCAATTGGCCCGGCAAGCCTGGGAAAATTGTCAAAGAGAAGCTGGGGGGGGGGGGGGGGGGATCCTGGCTGGAAAGTTGGCCAAAATGCTCAGAGGAGAACCGTGCAAACGTCTCAATTTCACCCCAGCAGAAGCAGCTTCACTAAAGTATTTGCCTCTCGATTCAGCAGGCGTCGAGAAATCATTTTCCGCCTTGAAGTTGATGGTAACTGATTTAAGAAAATCTCTGAAGACTGAAAACATTGAAAGGTTGCTGGTGATTCAGATTCCCAGTTGTAAAAAGCGCGTTTTCGCTCACATGTACCTAATCATATTTTCATTTGTTGCACGTAGCAAGTATCTCCAAATTCACATGTACAGTAGGTGTCTACCTAGTATATTTAAATTTAAAATAAAAGAATGATTTTTAAACCCCTTCACTTTTTTTCCCTTTTTTAAAGTTTTGTATCGAGCGCTATGCTTTTTTAGCTCATGACTGAGCTTATTCATCACTTTATTAATCCTATATTTATGACAGCCTTATGTAGCCATTTTTCGATCCTTTATACGATCTTATTCAATGGGTTTAACGCGCTTATTCAGAGGTTTTATCGGTCCTATCGATCCGAGCCGTAGTTATGACCCACATGTAGGCGCATAGAGAGCTGTCAATGGGTATAAATAACAAAACATTGCAAATTATTACACAAAGGTTTATTATTTACCTGTATATAGATGCCCCTTCTGCGTAGATCACTGTTTTCTGTGGTCAATTCCCTCGAGCTCCCCCAGGAAAGCCCTAAATCGAGTACCTACTGGAGCCGGCCCCGGAATAAAAGTTTCCTACAAATGCGTGGGATTCAGCAATTCAATCATTAATTATTTGTAGTTATTCATGAATCATAAGGCAAATAATAAACCGTTGTGAAATAATTTACCTATATAGGTGCCCCTTCTACGTAGTAGTATAATAAACCGTTGTGAAATAATTTACCTATGTAGGTGCCCCTTCTACGTAGATAGTATAATGAACCGTTGTGTAATAATTTAAAATTGTGTAATAATTTACCCATCAATAATACTTCAACGTTTGTTCAAGTTGCAAAAGTGCCTATCAACAAAATCCAAAAGATCCATCATTCTTTAAATGAAATAATATCAGAGAACAACCAACCCGACTTCATACAGCCATCCTTGATTATAATCAGGTGCTCCCTAGCGATGATATCTGGACCGGATTCACAATCGTGTTGACGAAGCTTTTCGGTGCAAACGAACGGCTGGTCGTACAATGCTCCGGGTGGTCTCAAAAAATTCTTTAGTTCAAGATCAATTTAAAAACGTAAAAAAACCATACCCTTCTATTGAAAGTTTTCGAGCTACGGCGTTCTGAAAATTTCAACCCCTATTTTGAACCCCTTAGAGATGACTGACAGTAACGCCGAGCTTCGAGGACCAACTAGACCCCGAACAGTATCTATAAACCAAATTTCGTAAATTTTTGTTCATGGTAACTAAGAAAAGTGCTATGTACGGCGTACGGCATAAAGCGGACAGACAGAAATTTTTTTATTGCATTTTCGGATTCTACATACCTTGAAACATAAACCATCAAATTCTGAGGGGGGGGGGGAGGGGGGTTAAATTTTTTTTTTCATGCTCGATTCCAAGGGTTCATTATTGAAAATAATAAACCAAAAAACGCGTTTTTCAGAGATATACCAGTACTCTTCACAGCATCCGGTTTGTTCGCCCTATCATTCATCCAGCAAGATATCGATTACAAGGTGACTACATTGCAGAGTTGGATTCTACACAATATATTGATACGTATTGTAGTGGTTTGAAATCGATAGAGGTGAGGTGAGAGAGTGTGAGAGTGATGGAGGAGAAGGTACCGGATCTAACGTCTAAAAGGTTACACCTATAGCAAAGCCAGTGAGGTTACCACCACTAAAGAAGTTAGAGGGATTTGCCCAGTGGTTGCCACTCGAGGCCGGTTGCCACCAGGCCGGTTCCACCAAACTGAGATCTTTTAGGTAAAAGAGGAGGAGGCGTGAGAGAAGAGAGAGATAAGTCATCGACTTGGTTTGAGCGTAGAATGAGGTGACAGGCGAGAACGGTGGGTTTTTATATTACCCTGTCCACTCTTCCCCAGTCCCTCAATGGGAGTTGCGGGATGGTGGGAGACCCCAGGACTACCTGAGCCAGGTCACCTACGCCACCTCACTCATTCGGGTTTATTATTTGTGCAACCTTTATAATACAAGAAGTTATGTTCTGGGAGGATATCACGACACGTATATTGAGGGGAAGGGGTTACCAATTTTTTACCTACATTACACAGGTGTGCATATCAGAGAGTAATAAACCAAAAAGGCGGCAAAACTTATTATTTTTGTCCCAGTAGTTGGGTTATGGTTGTCAACCTCTCATGACCTCCTTCCTTGCAGATGCTCTGAGTTTCCCTGAAGTCTGTTTTGTTGCATACTTAATCACCCATTTCTCGCTATTGAAGCAACCCTATGGTGAGGTTAGCACCATAACTAATCCCTCAGTTGTAAAAATTTTTTCTTCCAATAAAACCTCCCTCAGCCGCAAAAAGGATTGATTTCCATTCTGCCCGCCAAAATAGAATGCTCGGCGCTTCGCACCTCGCTATTGGATATGCCTATAGAAAATTGTTTCTTTCCTACCTCACCCCCCCGTTTCACCTGTTTCCCTGTTTCTTTCAACGCTGTTTGACGGGCAGCTTTGTGCTTGGAAAGCGAAGTATCCGTTATTTACGCTATTCACGCTGAGGAAACCGTTCTTTTTAAAATCACATTATTTCGTTTATCTCTCGAAATTCTTATGAAGATTCTTCTACCGAATGAATCTCATATTATATCTAAATGGTTAGAGCTGCTGGTAGTTCAAGCACAATAACGTATGTGAGAACGGAAAATCCTTCGTCTCCAGGGCGTCGAGAGCATACTGGTTGGTCAGTTGGTCGCTATTTATGTCGTTAGGGGACAAGTGAAGGGAGGTGAAAGGTGAGCTGGCAGCAGGAAGACGTAGGTAGGAGTGAAGGGATATGAAAGGTTCGTTGCGATGGTGTTGTTTGTTGGCTCTCTCTTTTGAAAAGGGGCATACAAATAAACCTATTATATTTGGATTTCTTATGAGGTAAACAATGACAGCTAAATTGATGAGGGGTTAGTAGCTAAGTAAAAAATATTCAACATATGATAGGTACTCTGGGTAGGCACTTTTGTATTAGAATTAAATCAAATGTAGAATGTAAAAGTAGGAATTATTTTAATCCCCCTCGCCAAGAAAATGAAACAGAAGGGGCGCTGGTTTTTATCCTCACCCTACTTGGCCGTTGTTGATATTTCATACACCCCTCGAGTCCACCACACAATTTCTCAGTTTTTCAAGTTTTTCCACTTGTTGCTCCAACGAAGTGCCTCACATGTTCCCCCCCCCCCCCCCCCCCCGAAGCCAAACAAAAAGCGGAGAGCATACCATGAGGAAAGGTAAACCATGGGGAAACCAAGCAAGCACCGGAAGGCTAGGAAAAACCGTAGAGCTCTAGGAAAAACCTGAAGGGCTTCAGAGATTTTACCAGCGAAGCTTACCGCCAAGCAGCGTTGAAAGCCATGCTACTTTGGCGGGCAAAATGGATGTCAATCCTTCTTGCGTCTGAGGAATTTTTTTGGCGGGCAAATTTCACAACATGGTTTTTTGGTGAGGGGGGGGAGGGATACTATAGGTACCTAATACAATATTAACTATTATCTACATTTCGTAATATCTATGGAAATTTATGGATTGAGGCGTTATCATTAGGTATAAGAGGTTCACTCGTAATCCTCTTTCCAAAAATACCAGAGTGATGAACGGACTTCAGTATTTTCTGGACGGCTGAATGATTATGCCCTTACATTCAAATAGCAAAGTTCAAGTATAAACTCGGGCAAAAATACGCACACAATCACACAACAATGTCAATGATCAAAGAACTCAGTGATTCTGTAAAAGTTCACGCTCTATTAAATATATCTTGGTGAAATTTTTAATAAGGGATATTGGAATGTCGAATCTGCATACCGATTATCCGTGGCGGGAGGAGGGGGGTGGATTGAAGTAGTTGGCTATATTGATGGCGTTGTATTTAGGCCTATTTTGGTACATAATATTGGACCCTAAACTCACGTGGGCGATGGGCTCCTGGTCAGAGGTCCCACTAGTTGTAGGTAAATTGAAAATAGTGAACATGTTCATCGATGGATTTATATAACGTTTCAACTAACATTCTGATGATGTCTATCTATTAGTGATCGCATCATTGATGATATTGGTATCCTGAGCGGGAAATCTAGCTAAGAAAACAAAAAACGCTGCAAAGTCCTTGTCACAAGGGTTTATTATTCTATTGGACAAACCTACAGAAATGTTGGCTGTTCATTTATTCTTTCTTTCATGTGAAATAATTCGAATAGCCATTTCTGATGGTTTCCACCAATTTCGGCCCCCAAAACACAAATTAAGTAGGCTTTTTTTCTTTTTTTTTTTTAATTATCTTCGACCATCGGTAGTGCCATTTAATCGCCTTGATCCACATGTTGAAACTTTTTCTAGTGTTATTACACAAACTGATTGTGATTTCAACGATTTCCCAGGTTTTTGACTCACGAAAAATCAATTTTGGGAGCTGAACATTTGGTAGAACCTCAATTTTCCACTCTTTCGTCAAAATCGACTTCATGTTCGGTCTTCTCGTCCCAAAAACATGGAAAACGATACCTCAAAAGCTCATGTTACCAACATGTTGCTAAAACGCAAAAATTACCTATTTTTACACACATTTTCACTCATAACACCCCTGGGTATATTCCGATCGGGCTGAAAAGTTTCGGGACACAACTAGGGCCCAAATGGAGCATGTGTGCGAAAGAACGAGTTTTTTAGACCGAAAATGAAGCCGGTACACGGGAAACGGCGTACGGCGGACGGCGGACGGACATTGCATTTTTGGAATCTACGCACCTTGAAACGGAAAAGAAAAAATTTTGAGGGAGTGTTATAAAAATTGTTTGCTGAGCGAATACATAGGTACGAATAATTCGAATACATAGGATAGAATACGAATACATAGGATAGAATGATAAACCAAAACGGCAATGAACAAAATGTAAATGCAGGTTTATTTGTGTTAACCGACGCTTCATGACAGGACGCATTTGCATTGAACTGGTTACGTTAAGTGCTGACACACAGAGCTTCTAAACCACCTCCTGAAGTAATATCGCTACTCAACCAGCAGTAGAATTCGGACCCCCGGAGCTTCACGAATCTCGAGCGAACTGATACCTTTGACAGCTCGTCTACTGGGACGGGCTACGGGTAACTGCTTAGAACTAGCAGATAGCAGATGGATACTACTAACAGTGTATATATCTAAATACACAGTTAGCAGATACGTGCCTAATAGCATTCAGATAATATTAGCGAATTTTCAAAGAAAATGAAGCTAAAGCAATGGGTCCAAAATTTTCAGAATTTTTGATGAATTTTTGAACTGTTTCGATGAGCGAATCCGTTTCAGAGCTTCCTGAATTCATCCCTAGATTTTTAACAAAAAATTATTATATACAGGGTGTAACATGAGTGACGCAAAACCCCACTTTTTTTCACTTTTAAGATTTTTTTCGAGTTTCCGACCTCGTCACACTAAAGCAGCTATAATTTCCTTAATTTAAAGAGTAAATTCAAATTTGAAGATACCGTTGAAAATAGCGTTAAATTTCCTGTCCCTCTGATGCCTAACAAAAAATTTTTAGGAGGATTTGAGGAGTGAAAATGGAGTTTGAAAAGTGAACTTTGTCAAAATCTTAAAATCGTCTGTTTTTTCAAACGCTTGGTGATCCTATTAATTCTTGTAGCAGAAGGTAAGCTAAAAAATGCGCCAAAACGACAGCTTTCCAACGGACTAATCAAAACGTTTTTTGGAACTGATTTCAAGAGAGAAAATGAGGTTTGAATACGAAAAAAAATCAGTCATGCAGCATGACTTAATGAGCGAATTTTCAAAGAAATATTCGAATTAATGGCTATGGTTTTGAATAAAGGAGAACTTCGGTCTAAAATTTGGTTTTCTATGTATATTCTCTTCGTATTTATTTTAATTTGTACGTTTTGTCCATCCTGATTCTACCGTTTGTTTATTACGTAATTGTACTAAGTGCTTATTTATTTGATCGCTGTGGGTAAATTCAAGGAGTTGTACTAATCGTTTGCCTGCCCCTTTTTTGCTTCGAACTCTCGTCTTCAATTAATACTTCTCACATTTTTCAATCTGACCACTCTAAGGGGGTGGGGGTAAGAGTTTAAAGATTATCCTAGTTTTGGGTAATTTTTGCGCACTTTAAATGCTCTAATTTAAGAACGGATTTAGATATCTAAAATCCGATTTCACTATCGTGTTCAGCGTGCAAAAACCTTTAAAATGAGGGGTCACTTGTTAGAAAATAACATTTTGGGGATTTTTGGGTAATTTTTGCGCACTTTAAATGCTCTAATTTGACAACGGATCAAGATATCTAAAATCCGATTCCACCATCGTGTTCAGCGTGCAAAAACCTTTAAAATGAGGGGTCACTTGTTAGAAAATAACATTTTGGGGATTTTTAGGTAATTTTTGCGCACTTTAAATGCTCTAATTTGAGAACGGATCAAGATATCTAAAATCCGATTCCACCATCGTGTTCAGCGTGCAAAAACCTTTAAAATGAGGGGTCACTTGTTGGAAAATAACATTTTGGGGATTTTTGGGTAATTTTTGCGCACTTTAAATGCGCCAAAACCCTCCTTAGAGTAGGCCAATTTCGCCCATCTTCGAACTTAGCCTTTCGATTGCCAAGATAGATTTTTTGTGCAAATTTGAGCTGTTTATCTCAATTCTATCGAGAGTTATCGTTTGGAGTGACACATATATAAATAAATATATATATATATACATATAAAAAAGTGTTAAATTTCAGGAATCGTTTTAGAATGGTCTGAAACGGATTTCTATGAAGAAAATTTCCAAAAATTTATATTATTTAAATTTCGAAGCCATTGCAATAGCTTCATTTTCTTTGAAAATTCGCTAAAAACGTGTTTTTTCCGGCTAAATCGTGGGTTTTTCATGAAAAATGTAACTTCTCTGAAGTAGTGAGTCAACTATGGGGTAATTTTCAAATCAAATGGTGACACCCTCACATCATCTCCCAGTAAGTATTTCGTCGTTATTTTCATTTTAGTCCAAGGGTGTTGGCATTACAAAGAATGGAACTATGGAAGTTAAGAAAAGAGGATTGAAAGATCCGTGAGACGACTGTTGTTTATGTACCTCTACGAATGATTGGGATGAGTTCTTATCTTTTTCGCTGCCACCTATGGACCCTTCACAAACGAACCGGTCCTGTATTCGCCAAACCGGAAGGCATTTTGAGCAAATAAAAGATTGAACAGAGTCCAGCTTAACTTCCATAGTTCCATTCTTAGTAATGCCAACACCCTTGGACTAAAATGAAAATAACGACCAAATACTTACTGGGAGATGATAAGAGGGTGTCACCATTCGATTTGAAAATTACCCCATAGTTGACTCACTGCTTCAAAAAAGGTACATTTTTCATGAAAACCCACGATTTAGCCGGAAACAACACGTTTTTTCGTATTCAACCCTCATTTTCTCTCTTGAAACCAATTCCAAAAAACGTTTTGATTAGTCCATTGGAAAGGTGACCTTTTGGCGCATTTTTTAGTTTACCTTCTGCTACAAGAATTAATAGGATCACCAAGCGTTTGAAAAAACAGACGATTTTAAAATTTTGACAAAATTCACTTTGCAAACTCCATTTTCACTCCTCAAATCCTCCTAAAAAATTTTTGTTAAGCATTAGAGAGACAGGAAATTTAATGCTATTTTCAACGGTATCTTCAAATTTGAATTTACTCTTTAAATTAAGGACATTATAGCTGCTTTAGTGAGACGAGGTCGGAATCTCGAAAAAAATCTTAAAAGTGAAAAAAGTGGGGTTTTAAGCGGAGTAAAAAAAAGTTATAGGACACTTTTGGTCGGAAATTAGATGTAGAACACGTGGGAGAGAGGTTTTGCGTCACTCATGTTACACCCTGTATATATATATATATATATATATATATATATATATATATATATATATATATATATATATATATATATATATATAATTATATATATGTGGGATCCTGATTCTCATTAGACGGACTGCCACCAGACGCCGCCACCTACCGGACTACCCCGAGAGGCCGCCACTGGAGGGAGAGCGCCATCAGCGCTACGATATAGAAGGCAGTTGTGATTGTGCATTAAGGAGGAAGAGTTGAAAATACAGGGCAGTTCAGATAGAAATCGCGTGTGTTTATTCAAAACCATGTCCCGAGAGCCACCGGAGGAGTTTTCCACATCAGAAGTGGGATCACAACGCCCTAACTCGGATCGTGATGCCCTTCCTACCATGTTTGGTGAGATGTTGGAACGATTTTTCGACTATGTATCAAAGAGTAAGCCAGAATCCGATGTTTGTCTGCCGATATTCAACCCCAGCGATTCCGACAGTAATGCGAAGGCTTGGTGTACTGCTGTAGATATCGTGATGAATGAAATCACATTGGAAGGAGGAAAATTGATACTGTCCTTGAGTAAAGCCCTCAAAGGACCAGCCACGTCATGGTTTGTTCAAGTAACTCACCCTCGCTTAACTTGGGAGGAATTCAAAATCCATTTCCTCGCTCAATATGATGTAAGCGATACGTCCACAGCTGTCCTTCTGAATCTGTTCGATTCACATCTTACAGACGATAATTATGTGAATTTCTTCACGAAGATGACGTCTGCCCTCACTAATAAGTGGCAAGAACTTTCCATGGAACAAATGGCAATGTCAACAGTTTTGGCACATATGGCACGTAATGATGCACGAGTTCGCCGACTAGCCTACACCACAGAAATTCAAACACGTGAAAAACTCGTCAAGGAATTGAAAGCCATTTCTCATGGAAAGCGTCCTTTCCCTTCACCAGTTCCCTCCGGATCGGGTAAAATGGCCAAACTATCTCAAGACCAAAACCCTCAACCTTCTACGTCACACTTTTCCCGACCTTGGTTTCAAAAATGCATGTATTGCGGCCTTCAAAACCATTCGTCCTCTCAATGTCGCCGAAAATCTTCCAAACCTCAAGAGAAATATTCGACCCGAGCATCTACTCCAGCGACCTTCAACCCACCCCGACCGACGGACAGGAAGCTGATCTGCCATCGGTGCAAAACGGCCGGACACATTGCGGCCCGATGCCTTGCCGCCAGCCCAGCTAACGACAACCCTGTTGAGCGTCGTGTAGACGTTTGCGAGGTCAACCCCAAGGGCCTTCTCACTCACAAAGGTGCGATATTTCCTTATTTGTTTGATTCAGGCGCTGAATGCTCACTTTTATCGTCTACCATAAGTAATAATTTCATAGGCTCAACGTTCAATAAAATTGTTATCCTAAGTGGTATTGGAAAAACACATATTACCTGTGATAAACAATTATTATGTGACGTAATTTTAGATGGTCACAATATTGAAATTTTGTTTCATGTAATTCCTGACGAATACCTCAGCAATCCAATCGTAATTGGCCGTGAAATTTTATCGCACGGTTACATAGTGATACTTTCACCTGATCTGTGTAAAATTGAGACAAACAGTGAAATGTTAAATGTACATACTAATATTGAAAGTTCTGTTGAAAATGTTCAATCAGACATACATTCCCAGAATGAATTTAATAATTTTGACGGCGTCCATGATAGCATCACACACGAAAATAATTCTTCATCGGGGGTGGAATTGATTGACTGTGTTGAGTCAAGTGAATCAACTTTCAATTTTGTTGCCTCAGTTGGGGTTACCGATAGCACAATTTCAATTACTGACATAGAGTCTGATATTTCATCTCTCTTGAAACCTAATTTGATATCAATTTTAGAAAAATATCACAAATTTTTCAGTACAGGTATACCCCATACCAGAGTGACAACGGGCGAAATGATTATTCGATTAAGTGACCCAACCAAAATTATTCAAAGACGTCCATATCGCGTAGGCCCTGATCAACGAAAAATCATTAGGGAAAGGGTAGCTGAGCTCGAAGCAGCCAACGTAATCCGCCCAAGTAAATCACCGTATGCGAGCCCTATACTTTTGGTACCAAAGAAAACAGGCGGTCACAGAATGTGTGTCGATTATCGCGCTTTAAATTCGATCACAGTCCCAGAGCAGTACCCCCTCCCTTTGATATCTGACCAAATTTCTCGTCTAGCGGGTGCTCGATTTTTCAGTTCCTTAGATATGGCTTCTGGCTTTCATTTAATTCCCATTCACCCTGACTCTGTCGAGAAGACGGCATTTATCACACAGGACGGCCTATGGGAATACCTAACGGTTCCGTTTGGCCTCCGAAATGCACCTGCTTGTTTTTCTCGTGCGCTCATGTCGGCACTTGGTCCTTTGGCTCATGAGTTTGTTGTAGCGTTCATGGATGACCTTCTGGTGATTGCGGACTCGGAGCAACAAGCACTTGAACGATTAAATGTTACATTAGAAACACTAACTGACGCTGGATTTTCTCTAAACTTTTCAAAGTGCAGATTCGTTGTAAAAAGAGTCCATTTTTTAGGCTATGACGTTTCTGATGGTGAAATAAGACCAAATTCTCGCAAGGTGGAGGCTCTCACTTCTCTTTCCCCACCTAAATCCGTGACTTCATTACGCCAATTCATTGGTCTGGCGTCATACTTCCGCCAATTCATTCCAAATTTCTCTCGAATCATGGCTCCTTTATTCCGAATGACAAGTTCCAAAACTGAATCTAAACATTCAAAAATTACTTGGCTCCCTGAGTACGAATCGATCAGGCAAGATATAATTGCTCGCCTCACGAGTGAACCGGTACTAATGATATTCGACCCAAAGTTTCCTATCCAGCTCCACTGTGACGCATCGTCCGTGGGTTTTGGATCAATGTTGTTACACATAGTTGATAGAAGGCCCCGGGTGGTCGCGTACTTCAGCAAAAGAACCACCCCTACTCAGGCGAAATATCATTCCTATGACTTGGAAACTTTAGCTGTTGTTGAATCCATCTCGCACTTTCGGAGCTTGTTGCAAGGTCGTTTTTTCACAGTGGTAACAGATTGTTTATCGTTAAAGGCTACACAGAATAAACAAGACCTAAATCCTCGCGTACAGAGATGGTGGGCATTTTTACAATCGTTTAACTTCAAGTTGGAATATCGTGAGGGAAAACGAATGGCTCATGTTGACTATTTCTCGAGACACCCCGTCAATGTCGATGACCCGATGGGGCTGGTTGATATTTGTGAGCAGGATAGTAGTGAAAACCCAAGGCCGAACAAACCTATTAACCGTTCACCTGCTGAATTTTCCCCTTCAGCACAAGTTCCAATGCGCGATCTCCGATGTGAACAGAAAAGAATCGATCTAACTAATTTATCTCATGATTGGCTCAAGGTTGCCCAGATGCGCGACGAGGACATTTCAGAAATCATGAAAAAGTTATCGGATAGTGAATTAGATGAGACTGTGCGGCAAACTTACGAATTTCGGTCAGGCATTCTATGTAGGAAGATTCAAAGAAACGGCCGCACTCGTTGTTTACCAATAGTTCCCCGCAAATTCCGTTGGTCGATTGTTTATAATGTGCACGACTCTCTCATGCACTTGGGATGGGATAAGACCCTTGAAAAACTTTACGACCTCTACTGGTTCGAAAGGATGTCTAAATATGTCCGTAACTTTGTTAGCAACTGTGTTACCTGTCAAGTTTCGAAAACCGATTCTGGAAAAAGGCAAATAGAGCTTCACCCCATACCAAAGGCAACTATTCCTTGGCACACCATCCACATCGACATTTCTGGGAAGTTGAGTGGGAAAAATGATAGGAAAGAATACGTGATCGTATTGATAGATGGGTTCACAAAATATGTCCTCCTCATGCACTCTCTTCACTTGGACTCCGCCAGTTGCATTCGAGCGGTAAAATTCGGAATTTCTCTTTTTGGCGTTCCAAGCCGCCTTATAGCAGACCAAGGTAGGAGTTTTGCTGGGAAAGACTTTAAACAATTTTGCGACCTAAACCAAATTGACCTTCATCTAGTTGCTACAGGTGCCAGTCGTGCAAATGGACAGGTTGAGCGAGTTATGTCGACTCTCAAAAATTTGCTGACCGCTGCTGAAGTAGACGAAAATAAGTCTTGGCAAGACTCATTGCCAGATGTACAGTTAGCGCTCAACTGCACCCACAATCGGGTTACTAAAGCCTCCCCTATGGAGCTCATGTTTGGGAAGATAGCAAAACCTATGGGTGTCGTTTCAGTGAGTGATGATATCATGCAACCAGCTGAAGTGGACGTTGATGAGCTACGAGCTAAGGCTTCTCAAAATATAGAGGCTGCTGCTCGTTATAGTGCAAAGCAATTTAACAAGACTAAAGCAACAGTGATCAGACATTCGGTAGGGGATTATGTTTTCATCAAAAACGAAGAACGTAACCAAACAAAATTGGACCCAAAATATAAAGGGCCATTCCAGATCACTGAAGTCCTTGATGGTGATAGGTATGTGTTGAAATCACTATCATCAAAACGTTTTTATAAGTATCCGCACGACAGGGTGCGTAGAGCCCCAGATAATCTGGGTGATGATGCATTTTCCTCCAGTGAGGATGATGATGTACGAAATGTTGAAAATCAGGTTTTATAAAGATGTTTTAAAATCCTTTGGATGGCAGCTCTTTTTTGTATTCGTGTTCCACTATGGCCCCATGTTGGCACATTATGTCGTCATACATAGTGTCTGCTCTGCATGGCTCCGGTAGCGGTACCTAAAATCTGTATCCAAATGAGTAGGGTGCGTCAGACGTTGGGCGGTTGCAACGCGCTCCATCAATTTGGCGTCAGACATCATGGATGTGCAATGCACCAGAGGGTGTCAGACATTGCAGGCCATCATGATGCGCCGGCTGTAATATTGTGAATGGGCATTGCACCTGTGGGTGTCAGACAATGCATTCCGTTAAATTACTATTGATTGGCGTCAGACGCCAGTTGGGCGCGCCTCCTCTACAGATTTTGTGGTGTCAGACACTGGAGTTCCAGTGTACCCTGTGTAATGTTGCTACAACTCCTTGCCCATCTCTTTGTCTACTGCCTGCTACTATTTGCCCAAATTTGTGGGTTTTTGTTTGTTGTATACTGCGGGTCCCTGTTATTTTCAGGGCCTTCGTCCGAGGACGTCCGCCTGTCAGAATTGGCCGTGTGGGATCCTGATTCTCATTAGACGGACTGCCACCAGACGCCGCCACCTACCGGACTACCCCGAGAGGCCGCCACTGGAGGGAGAGCGCCATCAGCGCTACGATATAGAAGGCAGTTGTGATTGTGCATTAAGGAGGAAGAGTTGAAAATACAGGGCAGTTCAGATAGAAATCGCGTGTGTTTATTCAAAACCATGTCCCGAGAGCCACCGGAGGAGTTTTCCACATATATGTATATACATAAATTTTTGTAAAAACTTAGGTTATCAACTGAACTGCTTGAAATTTATATTAACATATAAATATATTTGTTTAGGTTTCACTCCGAGCGATATCTGACCTTGAGTAGGTACATGAGAACAACTCCAAATATCGCCAAGATGTTCGTACTGACGAACAAAAAGATAAGTTCGAAGATGAGGAATTTTCAAAAACTCTAAGAGGGTCAAATTTGAGTTTTTAGGGTTCAAAAATCGGTAGGAGGGCTAAAATTGCGAATAATTGATATAAAATCACTGGAAGTGGTATGGAAGGGTGAGTAAAGACAGAAAATATCGTTTCAATTGTTTTTCATACAGAATAGGGGTCAAATTTGGATTTTTGGGGAGTAAAAAAATTGGTAATTTTTGGGGTAAAATCAATGTCACCTGTGTGGGATGATGATTCACGACAGAAGGATATTTCGGTGATAAAAATATTTTTCTAAAAAAAAAAAAGGGTGGGTCAAATTTGACTTTATAAGGGTCAACAATCGGTCAAAATGGCCAAAATCACGAATAAGTTATGTAATGTTACGAAAGAGGTATGGTTTCTCGCTATGTATCATATTTCTACACAATAACACGAATGTATTTGAAAATTCGCGCTTATAGCCATGCTGCATGAACTTTTATTTTTAATTTTTAAATTATGCTGTTTGAGAAATTATTGCAACTATAATAATTCTGGTGAGAAGCACCGGTGTGTTTCCAGCGGCGATGGGTTGCTTAGTAGGTAACCAACAACAACGTAATTGAAAGGGTATTTTTTAAACATGATTCATTGTGGATGCCGATCCAGAAATCAATAATTATCTTCATCAGTTCGAAATCTTTTAATACAGCTACTTCTACCACCCCTTTCCATCACTTGAAGTTTTGTAGAGAGACAATGGAGCGGCTCGTGCTCCTCTACCTCTTCTCTGATTTGTTCTACATCTCTACATCTACATAATGTTTGTATTTCAGGTATCACTGATTTATCCCAAGGGGTTTCCGTACAGGCAATTACGAAACAGTTGACGCTGCGCTCCCTTATTGTTTCGTTGTTTGGCCTTGTAAGGGACGAAATTACGATAGCTCGTCACTCTCCGAACGAAGTTGAGGATGAATGTTGCATCAATGAGTCAGGATTCTCCCAATCATTACATTAATTGTATGCATAATTAATTTACCTTCGGACGGATAATGGTGCCATGATAGCCGATTTTAATTACGCGAAGTGATTTATTGCTAGAAATACGAGCTGCCTAAGGATTTATTACCTCCTGGCGAATAATTGGTAATGCCGCCTTTTCCTCCTACCACCCATCTCGCAGTCACCTTAGTCACTCAAGCTACCACCAGACTGGCATATCGTATCCAGGATCACTTGATCACGGTTCAGTTTTAATTATTTTATAAAACTATAATTGATGTAGATGCGCTACCTTCACGTTCATTATTCCTCATAGTTAAAGTGTATTGTGAAAATGTAATTTGTATGTTACAGTGGACAATCTTTCACGTAACAACACTGGTTATATGCATCAATTGTTGATGTGTAACCATTAAAAAATTAAAAATGTGAAAAATTGTAATAATTGTTCATGAAGGTATTGATATTGTTGGGGTCAAATGAACTCGATGAACGCTGTGTCTGAAACCTAGTTGTGTTGATGATATTAATCGAATCGTAATTTGAACTACATAATAGGGACTCGTTGGTCTCCTGCAATGCTGTACTGTACCCATAACATTACAGTGGTTGGATGAGTAGACGAACATTCACACTCTTCCTTTTCCTTAGGGTTAAACTTTATTCATTTCGGGAATGGTTTTTAGATCCGCAGATCTACATCAGCCGTATTATCAAGGTGCTTTTAGCATCCTGAACATCAATGAACTGGCAACGTCAACACTCACGACGTATCAAGTCAAACATGTTTTAATTGTTCTAGTCAACCTTTTACTGCAGAAAGTTATTTGCCTAAACGTATCATTGGATTTCATTATTATTATCAGTAGTATGTTCATGCTGCATGAAGGAACTTGATCGTAAGGCTGATGAAGATCTGTGGATTGAAACCGGTTGCTGAAATTAACTAAGTGTAGCCCTGTATAGGGAAAGTTAGGGAGTGCTGATTTAGGTAGGTACTCATCCCACCCCTGCAGATCTACACTGCCACCTACTGATTAATTTGTTGGTAATAAAACAAACATTAGTAATAATATTGTAATTAATGGCGTTTAATATAATTGTTTCACGAGCTCAGGAAGCAAGGAAGCTGCCTTCACTTACAGCATCGTAAGCGGAGGCGTGACGTACGCGATTTCCAGAGCCTGCAGCCGAGGCGAGCTGTCCGCATGCGGCTGCGATCTGAGCAGCTCCAACGCACCCGCGACCTGGAAGTGGAGCGGATGCGGCGTAGACGTAAACTATGGCATCAAATTAGCTCGCAAGTTTCTCGACGCTCGAGAGATCGAATTGGACGCCAGGAGTCGCATGAATCTCCACAACAACAGAGCGGGAAGAATGGTACGTGAGTTGCCCAGGTATTCAAATACCATCTGAACCAGACGGGGGTAGTCATGGGAGACGATCGCTACAGTTTGATTTTGATTAAACTCTTACGTTAACTTGAAGACCCCCACTAACATCAGCTCTTTCAGCTGTTTTCGGTCATTGTCGGGTAGCCATGGTCCATTCAGGAATGGATGAAATTTATATGGGACTGCTTAGAAGCCACTCTGTCCCAACCCTCGAAATTTCAGCTCAATTCGACAACTTTGTGCAGAGGCGTCTCAAGGGTTTGCCACTGAACCTCCTGGAGAAGCTGGAACTTCGCATTCTTATCGTAAGATTCGTGTTTATTTTTTTAAATTATTATTATTTTTTTTTTTTATTCAGCAATATACATTCTTGGGCAGTGCCCTATATAGTTGGATGATAACGACGTATAGCACAAAAGTGATTCACATGTACAGAAATATTTAGGGGAAAGAGCTAGTCAGTAGCTCTTATATATGAGCATAATGTGGAGATAAACTCCTAACATAAACGTAGGGGGGCACAGAATAAATATTAACAATAGACGAATAAATAAATTGCATTAGAATATAGAAGTATAAGGTTCACACAATGTTAGTTAAAGCCATCAGCGTTGTCCGAATGGTGTTTTCTTTTGAGGCGGCGAGCAAATCGAGTAGGAGGGCGGCGCATGGGAATAGAATTGGCCAGAGGATTTGGGTGGGCAGGTGCCTTTAATTACATTTGATGATAGGTGGCGATAAGGGTGTCGTGGACAGTAGGAACTTCCAAGTCCTTATGTAATTCCTCGTTTCGGATATACCAAGGGGCGCTGAATATTTGTCTGAGTACACGGTTCTGTAGGACCTGTATACGACCAACCTGGGTTCGTGAATTAGAAATCTAATGTGGGTAGATAACTTTGGGTGGCTTAGAAGTGAATTAAGTTGACGAATACGGGTTCTAATCTTCCCGGTTAAAGATGTGATATGAGCGTTCCAGGTAAGGCGCTGGTCGAGTGTGAGGCTGAGGTAAGTAACTTTGGAGTGGATGGGTAGTTGAGTGCCGCTTAAGTTGACGGTGGGAGGTTGGTAGTTCCTGCGATAGGTGAATGGAACGATGACAGATTTGGAAGCATTGACATGTACTTTCCACTTGAGTGACCATGCAGTGATTCCATCAGATATGTGCTGAAGCGTTTGGACAGCCTGCTCACAGGAGCTTTTGCAGAACCTTTCCATGTTTGGAAATCGAGAAAAGTGTTTTTTGTCATACTTCTGATGGAACCCGAACTTTTCCTTCACTTTACGACTGAATCGTTCGATTTAGGTTGGAGTTTCAACAAATTTATATAATTATTTTCTTCTTGCAAACCACGCCACAATTGCGCACAAACCAACAAAAAATGTATAGGATGCTGATCTAACAACCAAATAACATTTTTTGCACGAAAAATTGAATTAACACAAAACAATAGAAACCGGTTGTTGCTTCTTTGAATTATACATGCAGTTAATTCAACTGTGCAATTGCTCACAATAATATTACTGTTACATTTTCCATATTGTAAAATCAAAGTAAATAATGGAAAGTGTTATCAGATACAATTAGCGTCAATCAAGTAGAATGACCTTATCAGTGGATTTTCAAACGTTTAAAATTCATTCTGAATAAAACGACATATCTGCTGAAGCGGGGGTGGTTTCATTCGACTCGGAAATTTTTACAAAAGTAGGTTTTTCTACTTCTAACTAAAATCTGAAAAGTGTGAAATCTATATTACCATATATCTATATCTATGTTGTGTACAGCATTAAGTTGTGAATGAGACTTCTACCTATCCAAATCCAAAAGAAACAAACATTTCGCAGTGTGTTTCTTAATTAAGGAAAATGATATATGATTCATAATATTTTATTGTGCCATATTTATATTTATTGATAATAATAATTTATTACCATTTATTAATAAACTTATTTAAATAATTTTTGACGAATTCTTGAATCCAAACTTGACCATTTCAAAAAGTCGGTTTTCAACATTGGAAATGTCTTGTATGCGGCTACAAACAATGAACAGGTTGATAAGTAGGTAGGTAACTTGAATCGATGGATGTGGACATGGAAGCTATCCCCCCTCGAACAGCTCGTCAGTGTTTTAATTTGGCAATCTAATACAGACGGGAGGCAGAGCGACAGGGTATTACTCGTAGATAATTGATCCCTGCGTCATAGTTGTGAACTAATTTTACCGGCATGAAGTAATAATAATTCTTTACAGGACGTGATGACCTCCGCGATGGAAAACCCATCTCGTGAAAACGCCTTTGCGTGTGGTGAACCTCGAGATGAAGCGATATCTTGAAACATTCCACCCGTGCAATCCATGATCCCCTTGAATACTTGCGCATCGCCCAATAGACGTACACAATTATTACTGTATGTGCAAGATCATTGTAAAGACTGAACTTACCAAGACCATTTATTGTAACGGGACTTACGTACAAATAAACGTAACTACGTACTTTTCACATTTATTGTAACTGAACTAACGTATCTAACGGAACTTATGTACACAATTATCGTAACTTAACTTACATACACATAAGTACGAACTATAAAATTTAATAAAACTGAACTAACGTAACTAACTGAACTTACGTACACATTTATTGTAAATTAACCTACCAGGACATTTACTGTAACAGACATACACATACATACACCTAAGTATGCAATTTTTCACAATTATTGTAACTGAACTAATGTAAATAACTGTACATTCATGCACATGTATTGTAACTGAACTTAACAGGACAATTTATTGTAACTGAACTTAACAGGGTGTTCGGACGTAGGTACATAAACGCCCGAAGTAGTGCGTCTAGTGTCCGCTCGAGCGCTAGCTGCGGCTAGCGGGGTCGATCAGATCATGAGGTTTCTTAGGTCTTAGAACGAACGAATATAATTGTACTTATATTAATAAATTGCAGCAAGCATCACGTCAGCCATAGGTGGTGCAATTTCGGTCTGTCGGTTCGGAGTTATGGAATACGTTCATCCATGTAGTTCTTTGATTCTTTCAAACCTGAGCCCCTCTCGAACGGGAAGATGGCGTTCAACCTCAAAAAGAGAAAGTTGTAAGAAGTACTTTTAATGCGAAAATTGTTATCTAAGTCGATCGTTTTTCTCGTTCGTTCAATAAACCAGTTCAAGTGAAGTTCCGTAGTGTTTTTCATTCCTGAACAAACACAGGGCAATTTATTGTAACTGAACTTACATACAAATGAACGTAACTACGTACTGTACACATTTATTGTAACTGAACTAATGTAACAAACTGAAATTACGTGCACGTTTATCGTAACTGAACATAACAGGACAGTTTAGTGTAACTGACCTTACATACACAGAAGTACGTACTTTACAATTTAATGTAACTGAACTAACATAACTAACTGAACTTACGTAACCATTAATTGTAAATGAACCTACCAGGACATTTACTGTAACTGACCTTACATACACATACACCTAAGTACGCATTGTACACGATTATTGTAACTGAACTAATGTAACTTACTGAACTTACAAACACATTTATTGTAACTGAACTTACCAGAACAATTTATTGTAACTGAACTTAGATACACATAAGGAGTGCTGTACACATTTATTGTAACCAAACTAACGTAACTAACTGGACTTCCATACACATTTATTGTAACTGAACTTACCAGGACAATTTACATAACTGAATTTACACATACACGTAACTATGTACTGTATATATTTGTTGTAAATGAACTAACGTAACTAAATGAACTTACGTATACATTTGTTGTAAATGAACCTACTAGGACATTTACTGTAACTGACCTTACATACACATACACCTAAGTACGCACTGCACACGATTATTGTAACTGAACTAATGTAACTTACTGAACTTACATGTACACATTAAAATGTAATTGAACTTACCAGAACAATTTACTGTAACTGAACTTACATACACATTAAAATGTAATTGAACTTACCAGAACAATTTATTGTAACTGAACTTACATACACATAAGCAGTGCTGTACACATTTATTGTAACTAAACTAATGTAACTAACTGAACTTCCATGCACATTTATTGTAACTGAACTTACCAGGACAATTTACCTAACTGAACTTACATACACATACATGTAACTACGTACTGTATATATTTATTATAACTGAACTATCGTAACTAACTGAACTTACATATACATTTGCTGTAAATGAACCTACCAGGACATTTACTGTAACTGACCTTACATACACATACACCTAAGTACGCACTGCACACAATTATTGTAACTGAACTAATGTAACTTACTGAACTTACATACACATTTAATGTACCTGAACTTACCAGAACAATTTACTGTAACTGAACTTACATACACATACACATAAGCACGTACTGTACACATTCATTGCAACTAAACTAACGTAACTCTCAACTTCCATACACATTTATTGTAACTGAACTTACCAGCTCAATTTATGTAACTGAACTTAAATATACATACGCGTAACTGCGTACTGTATATATTTATTGTAACTGAACTAACTGAAAATACGTACATATTCCTTGTAACTGAACTTACCAGGACAGTTATGCGATGCGCCAGGTGGGTAATACAGAGAAAAGATGAGAGGACCCCATCTCTCCCTACACCACACTCCACTGAATCATTTAATTTCTGGTTGACCTGCCAGGGTAAATATTTTCCCCCTCCAAACACCAACTTCATTCCTTATAAATGCATGATAGGTCCCTACTTCATGTATGTTATCATTGACATCGGCTCTCCCTATGTTGCAGGCCGTGAAGAATAACATGGTTCAAATTTGTAAGTGTCACGGAGTGTCAGGTAGCTGCTCTATGAAGACCTGCTGGAAGGGCCTTCCTCAGTTTCGGAGGATAGGCACACACTTGATGGAGAAGTATCACAGGTGTGTCATATACGTACTTACTGTAGCTTATGCAAATCTGCTGGCAATAATCCTAAATACGAGTAGTTTTTGGTTTATAAACCAAACACGCTGTGAATAATACACCTATGTACTTGTTAGCTCATCAAAAAATTTTATAACCCTCCCCCTCCACCCTCTAAATTTTTTCTTTTACGTTCCAAGGGGCGTAGATTCCCAAAATGCAATGTCCGTCCGCCGTCCGCCGTATGCCGTCCGCCGTATCACGCATAACTACTTCATTTTCGGTCTAAAAAATTCGTTCTTTCACACACAGGCTTCATTCGGGCCCTAGTTGTGTCCCCGAATCTTTGCAGCCCAATCGGAATATACCCAGGGGTGTTATGTGTGAAAAACGGGTGTAAAAGTAGGTTTTTTTTGGTGATTTAGTAAAATGAGCTTTTGAGGTATCTTCTATGTTTTTTAGAGGGAAAAGACCGAATGAGAAGTCGATTTTGACCGAAGATTGAAGAATTGCGGTTGTAACGAAGGTTCAGCTCCAAAAATTCATTTTTTTTAATAAGTCAAAAAGATGGGAAATTGTCTGATATCACCATCAATTTGTCTAACAACACTGGAAAAAGTGTCCAACAGGTGAATCGAGACAATTTAACGATCAAAGATCATTTGAAAAAAAAAGGAGCGTAATTCGTGTTTTTCGGGTCCAAAATTGGTGGAAACCATCAGAAATATTTCAGTTATTTGTAATGGATGAGGGGTTTAACTTCGCCGCCCATACAGCGTAGCTTCCTCCTTTCCATTCTCAAGAAAGGTAGAGAGGCAGTGTGACGGCTGCCCCCGGAGACACTGGTTTGATTATAACGCAATGCCTCCAGGAGTTGACGATTCGTTTTCGCGAGTCGACCGCCCCTTCACCCGCGTGTCAAAAAGATCGGGAAGAGCCCGGATCCAGTATGGACGGGATTCCCATATACCGTCACATATTGCACATGAAAGAAACAATAAATGAACAGCCAACATTTCCGTAGGTGTGTCCAGTAGAATAATAAACCCATGTGACAAGGACTTTTTAGCGTTTTTAATATTGTTCTAACTATCTTTTTGCTCCACACTGAAGTTTGCGTAATAATTATTTCGTTTAATATTTCTGTTGAAGGGCACGAAAAGGCGTCTGGAGTCGGCTTGGGGGACTGCGGACGATGAAGAAGAAATCGAAACCCCGAGGAAGTGAGCTGATTTACTTGGAGCCGTCACCCAACTATTGTCACGCAAACGCAAATTTGGGATCCTTGGGCACCAAAGGGAGAACTTGCAACAAGACCCCCACAGGTGGGTGAATAGTTAGACCCATGAATATCTCGTAATAGATCTCAGCAAATTGACAGCACTGGGCAAGTAGTCTTGCTGGAAGTCCAGACTTGTAATGTCACTACTGGAATTTCGGATATCCAAGGAAAAGGCTTCCCCCCGCCAAACAGTGTTGAAAGAAATTTCAGTTTTCTTTTGCACATCCAAGAGCGAAGTGCGAAGCACCGAGCATTCTACTTTGGCGTGCAAAATGGAGCCCCCCACCCCACCCACCGTGCTCAGAGAAAATCGGTCAGTTGGCTAGTTTTAGTCCAGAGGCAGAGTTGGAAATTGGTAGTTAGGAACGCAAAGCGATGAACACTAGTAATATTAGAAAAATTAAAATCCCACTTGGCGTTTTTGGTTCCCACTTATGAATCAGCGTCCGCAGCATTTCTAGTAGGTACTATAAGTCTTAGTTCTATGTTCCCTTCGGCCACTACTCTGTCTGACTTGAAAACTGACGAATTTAAAAGTGTGTTAGAGCAGGCCTTTCAAATTATTCAGCTGACAAAAACAACTGAGTACTTTGAACAAACGATACTAAATATGAATATTAATAATTAAGTGGGAATGAACTCACTAACCCAAAGGGTTCGATGGGTATGATGAAATAAAACAAACAAATTTTAAGGAAATTAATTAAGCATACTTTCTTTCTTCAAAATTTCTAATAATTAGTAAGTCCCTCGAAAAAGTTAAGCGCCGGCGATTCGTACCAACAAATATATACTAGTATGTACGGAATAGTATTTAGGTAGGTACTTGATTGAGTGGAAGGTATCTGTGCCACACGGTATTAATTAAGAAGGGAAAATTTTGGGTTTCGGACATATAACATGATGGGTAGGAATTAGGTTTTTGGGTAAGCAATCTAGACTTATCCACTTCTCGGAGTAGGTATGGCTAGCAGATACGGATTATATTAGAGGATACACGAACTCGGATAAATCTGAAGGTAGTACTTGAAACTGCAACAAATCAATGTTGCTGGTTAGCATTTGGCTCTGGGAACGGATGAGGATGTGTGGTAACACGAGTGCCCTATTTAATAAGTGGTAAGGTTTGCCTACCGGTACGGGGTTGGAAAGGGCCGTCGGTGTCAAATCACCGAGCTGCTGATCATTGAAATCTGACCAGGATGTGCACCCGTAATGTGCTGCAATTAACACAAAACCGGGATTATATTCGATTATTTTTTACGTACTGGGAAGAAGTTTCCTTGGCTGTCGAGTACGTAGAATGGAGTACCAAGATATTATACTGATGCAAAGTACGAAGAACTTCCAACAGTTGCGGAGTAGGTACGGAAGACTTCTTGAGGATTTTAGAGAGATGCCCTCCCGAAGGACTATTTTTTTTCAGTATTCCCTGGCTATAACATTGGAACAAGCCGTGCTCAGGACCTTGATATGCGATATATCCCAACTATCGTCATTCCACCAGGAAGAATACACACCGGGAAGACTGTGGTGGATATATTTATTCTTTAGGTTCTGTAGGATTCGGTTTCAGGAGAGTATGCAGACCTGTTCTAATAATCTCAGACTCTCCAGAGGGAAACTAAGGAGCGGCGGTAGCTTCGGAAGTGGAGACGAAAAGGTAGAAAAGGGAAGATCCGTCGGAGAAGACAACGTCTGACTTAATAGTACCCGGAACACGAGGAAGATTCGGATTGTGCGAGCCCTGTTATCCTTTATCACTACATCACACCTGTATATATGTATAGTCTTCGAATGGGAGTGGTTGGGGCTTATCCAGCAGAGTGCAGCAGCAGGCGTGGGCTCGATGGAAGATTTGCCGACCGAAAGCGTGCCATAATTTAAATAATTTAATTCATGGTACAACTTATCGCGTGGCATCAAATGAAAGGTCATTTCGCCAGTTGAAAATAGTCCAAAAATTTCTGAGATCTACTACGGCAGACGAACGGCTAAATGACCTTTTACTTCTTAAAAGCTGCAGACAATGGGGCAACCCAAGCGTTCAGTTAATTTTTCTGAATGGAAGTAGAATCCATCCTGAGAATTGTGACACCAACCGCACTTTCCTACGATAAGTAGTTTTTATTCTATGATATGTCGAAGTTTCGAGCACCAGTGACGTAACGGTACCCCCCCCCCCCCCCCCTCGCCGCCTGGGCGGGACCAAGAAAATAAAAATAAATAATAATAATAATAAAATTAAAATAAAAAGTTAATTTTTCAGACCTAGGGCTATTCCCCATTGACAATGATTTTGACTAACTTGTGAGAAAATGTAGCGAGCTGAAAGAGAGAAGGATTGAGGTCATGAATTTGATTATTTGGGTGAACGGGAAGAGACTTGATGCAGCCACTGTTTCTTGTTATGTGCAGTATGTTGACTTGCTGAGAGCTGCAGTTAAATTTGTTCGATTAGACATTCCTAAAGATGTTGGGAAGGGGGGTTGGGGGGGGGGGTTGTTGTTGTTGTGAAAACGCTAACAAACTTGGCGAAATTGTGGTGTATCAACCTTGGGACTCGGTCCTGTCCACCTGAGGCCAATCCAAGAGAACCTTGGGATTAAAACCCCGTTAGTTTGGGATTGGGTGCATTTTTATGGGCCACATTACGAGGATCATGAAATCTATGGGTCGCATTCCTACTGTTCAATTTGATATAATATGTTGGTACTTCATTTTGAAATTTTAAAAGCTTGGCCAGTGAATCTCCATTTAGTTGTACTTTGGACGATGACGATTTTACAGTTAGATTTTTCACAAGTTTTTTGACGTGTATGTAATACTGTAATAGAACAGGGAAATATGCAGTTGTCTTCATACATAAATTGTGTTGGTAGACTGTACGGAAGCCCTTGTGAGCTCTTAATGAGGGCACAGGACAGAATCCCAAGGCTCCCATTCCTTCTTCATCCACCTCCAAAAATTATAAATACAATTATAATAATTATAGAATCTTCATCAATTAGTTTTTGAATTCTATCATTGCAACTTTCCTACAATTTCGTCGTAGGTCGTGCCATCAAAGACTTTTCGCGTTTCCTCGAACATATCAAGCCTGAAAAGATCACAGTAGCAAATATTGCTGCACTGGTTTGACAATGGCAAAGGCACCAAATCGTCATGTAAAATCTTTGCTACCGCCACTGGCAGATAGGGATAGGGAACTGTACACCTCTGTAAGTACTATTCGACTCAGGCTTGTAAACTTTTATTACAGCGCAGACTACGCTGAAGGGCAATCTACTGACGTTCTGGAACCGACGTTGGTCCGTTTCGGTCACTCCAGTCGTCAGTGTTGCTTTCCCCGAACTCAAAACCGTCATTCTCATCCCCATGCAAATTTTCATCTCATAAGCAAGATTTTTAGGGAGTAAGAAATGTTGATGTGGTGATAAAAATGTCGATGCGATAAGAGCTAATTTGTTTGTTGCAGGAATGTCTAGTTGCAATGTGCTTTGTTGTGGAAGGGGATATAACACACATCAGTATCTCGTCTCCAAGCAGTGCAACTGCAAGTTCCATTGGTGCTGCTACGTTCAATGCAATACATGCACGGATCTTAAGCAAGTTCATACGTGCAAATAAAATATAAGTTGTTCTTCATATAGTTTTCTTGCCACCATGACACCTATGTTTTTGTTGAACATATCAAGTATTATTTATTTTCTACATTAAAATATTGAAATGGACAATAAAGTCCGAAATATAGTATTTCTCATTGTATTGTGTACTTAGATTTTGTATATCAATAAAATTGCAGAATTTTTCCCGGTTTTATTTTTTATTCTATTACATTTATTTTTCTTATCATTTCCCTCTACTAAGTGATCTACTGTTCCCAAAAATTTTTGCTTGTCTGAGTATCTATGGTCCTTGAAGTTTCTGAGGGTTTGTCTGAGTACCGTTTACACTGTAATCTGCCATTAAACGTTCTCTTAACAAAAACTAGACTGGTGGACGTTGTCGGACTGGTAATTGGTTGATGTCTACATAATACGTTAAGGAGAACCTGAAGATGTACTTGTCTGGAATCGAGCTATAAGGGCCTGGAAGTCAAGCGAGTACCAGCGAAATAACGGCAGTGAACATTGTGAACAACATTCCCACAAGTGGCCCTGCTGAACAAGGATCCACTAGTAGTCGTGATGGAGGGAGGGGCCCGCATACTAGATTTTTGTGGAGTCCATCTAGGTGTAGTCCATTTATCTGATGGGAGACATTTCAAATCGCACTGCCCTCAATTTTAAATCCTTCAGTGTCGTCGAGGCACCGAGATCCCTGCAGCGAATCCTGGTGACCATCGAGCAGACCAGTCATACCAGTCATTCTGTGGGTCGTTTTTATCCGTTTGGCTATAGAGTTTAACAAGGTAGCGGAAGCATTAATGTAATAACTTCTGGGAAGACAGCAATTGCTGTCCTCCAAAATTAAATTGTCCACTCGCGTCTTGCGATTTAGACCTTTCTCAACAAATGTGATTCCAAGTCTGCGTGTCCGCATTACCTTGTAACGCGCACAACTGCACGGAAGGATAGTCGTAATGAGCTGAAATTTGTAGGGCAGGGCGGGTTGGGCCACCTTCATGCCTCAACTGGTGCTCAGTGAGGAGTACCCATAACTTCTGTTTATATTTTTAAATTAATTTAGGTTCCATTCTAAGCATTTTGAGGCCAACCGCACTCTCCTACGATGAATAGTTATTCCAGCACTACCTACCTCACAATGGGTGAGGGGGTCCCGTCCAGGCGGGAGGGGTGCAATGACGTCACTAGCTGCTGACAATTTTAAAGCTCATAGAAAAAGAACTATTCATCGTAGGAGAATGCGGTTGGTCTCAAAATTCTTAGAATGGAACCTAAATTCATTTAAAATGGGAAAGTAATATAAACAGAAGTCATGAGTACTCCTAATAGTGGCAGGGATGGTGTGCTTCACGCATAAACGCAAATCTAATGTATTGTTCCAAAGCATCAACTACTCAAATGATCGACAGACTGTACTCATGACCATGTTATGTCGAGGCATCACAGCTTTAATGCCTATAATAGGTACAGAATAATCTGATAACGTCTTTCACTAATCGCAGTAGAAGGGGGTCGCGGGAGCCCAGTCTGTCAAGCGTTGTAATCAGTCATCAGCAGAGACAGGCACCATGTAGCAATAAGGCACCTTATCCTGGTCAAAATGTGGCACTTTTAGGGACATGTATGGCAAAACAGAAAACTTTTTCTCACCCCTCTCCACAACACCCTCATGATAGGAAATGTAAATACTGCTCACACAAGCCTTATTTTACATAATATTTTATTCATAAATAAAAATAAGATGATACCTACGTTATATTTTTACTGTGTCAACAATGTTATTGCACCCTCAATGGAAGAATTTGCATTGTGAAAAAGAATGAGGTGCGCCACCAAGTTTTCCATCGTGAAGTTGTGTCTTCTGTCACTCAAGACGTACTTCATCTTTGAAAACGTCCTTTCCACGTCTGCCGAAGTCACAGGGGCGAACTTCATGGATAGGACGTCGTCTGTAGCCCATTCTTCTCTCAGGGTGGCCTCTTTCCCTAATAAGAGAGTGTGGGCAATGGATTTCATCTTCTCCCAGCCGCAGTTTCTAGAGAGGACAGCCTTCACCTTGGCCTGTATTTTTCCCCCAATCGGGCCCGAAATTTTCCGATTGCTGACGCTCTCCATTAAGGATATTCATCGCATATAGAATTCAGGTCTTGACACTTTACCTTGCTCACCTTGAAGGGGGGAAAATTTGAGCAAGTATGGCAAAAATAGGGCAGTATTTCCATTTTTTGGCCAAATGTAGCATTTTCCCCGGAACTCGACCGAATGTGGCATTTTAGTATGGCACCATGGCAATATGGCATTTGCCTGGCTCTGGTCATCAGTGATCAATCAGTTATTATCTTTCTATTTTTGAATAATACGTAACTCTAGGAAACTAATTCTTATACATTTAATTACAGTAGAACTCGCTTGTAGCGACTTTCGTCCAGGCCAGTTTGATCACTACAAGCTGGTGATAACTACATGTGAAAGGCAGAAAAAGAGAAAAAACGCAGTAAAACTGATTTACTGTACAATTATGTTTGTAATTATCGTAAGCATCTCCGTACTCATCTTCATTTTAGACACATGCATATTAAGTACATACATAATTTGTTGAGCAATTTCACTTTTTTTTAAAATAATCGTCAATTTTACTTTGATTTTTGTTGTCTACTAAATTTTTGTTATGCATTCCTAGAACGCCGTCTTCTATTGGTTCTCGCCATCCTCGTCGCCAGTGTAACAACTTCCGTATATGTAAGTTATGCGATAAGAGAGAAGTCACTGGTTAATAGTCAGAATAAGAATGGATTATATTTTTGGAATCGTTACTACTATAAACAACTAACCATGTGTATGAACCCATAATAATCTAGTGTACATCATTAGTTATAATGATTTTTGAAGTTTTGTCCATACTGGAAAACGCCTCTTCTGATTATGGACATCGCCTGCTCCATCTCCTTATGGGTGAGAGGGAGGGACATGAATTTGTCGCCACGAATCTCTTTTCCCATTAATTTCACTAGTTCTTCCGCCTTCTGCAGCAGGAATGGTCAACTAACACGAGCATCTGTTTCTCTGACTGATGATAACCATTCCCTCAATGAGTCTATTTGTCTTTCCCATCACGCTTTCTTTTTCTCTTTTTGTTTTGATTTTCTTCACCGGCTCGTTCATTTTCATACCTGGACTTTAGGATTTCATTCGACAGTGGCTGGGAAATATTCAGTTGAATGGCGGCCTCTCGCTGGTTCATCTTCGGTAACGCATATTAAGACTTCAACAGTTCAAAATTTTCAGAAATGCTCACTAAGCGACGCGGGGAGCTCATTGTTAGGTCGTTTACAGTTGATAGTTTGCACAATATTGATCTGAAAGGGAATAACAAACCTTTCGACCAAACGTTTTGATCACTACATCCGAGACCTTGATCACAACAACCGAAAGATTTCATGTGTATTTAGATAGGTGCGATTCGGTTCCAAGGGTTTTGATAACTATGCTGGTGTTGGTCCTTTCGAGATTATTTTTTATAGTACCTATGTTAAATTGAGGAGGTTCACATTGAAATTCCTTGATCTAAGATGGGGGATGGCGTAGAAACATCATCGCGAGCTCACCAACACATTAGAAAGATTATGTTGTTGATGAATGGCCGTAGTTTTTGACTACTTTTTGTAGTGTAACCTCCAACATAGAAGCGGAGAGTTTTCAGAAAATATTTATTCATAAATATATCCCGAATGAAACCGCAAACTGTAATTTGAGTGTGAACTCCGAAGGAATGTAATTAAAGTGAACGTTACGTAACATGGAGCACGAAAAGGACAATAAAAAGGTGCCAGTGCGGGTAAGCGTTTGAGTGGCGGTTTCAAACAAGCCAGGCGAGTGAAAACTATTTTCATCTAAACGTGGAGATTTGACCCAATTAGGTGCACTTGGGAGCGCGGCCTCAGAAAACACTCCTCGGGAAAACTGCAAAATTACGGTTATGGAGAGCGGGTATTTTTCATTTAGCTCGTTCCATGTTAGAATTTTCCCGTCCATGCTCCGCCCGAAAGGTCTGTGTAATGCTTGAGGTTTATAAAGCCGGGTTTAAACTCGGAGCACGTCATTCCCGAGTGAAATGGGAGGTGACTGAATTCCAAAGAATTCTAGAACTCTTCAATTCCTCAGGGTTTTCATATCCATGGATTTTTTTCCGTTTCTACTACTTTTTGAAATCTGCTGAGTTTCGTAATCTTTAGTTAACAGGGAAATATTCAGAGGAACTTGATTTTTCCTTACCATTACTTATAGTTAATTTTAATCACTTGAAATCATAATTTATTGAGATATTAATTTCAATGACCAAGCCAGTTGAAAGCAAAGAACGTAGGTAGAACATGTAGGTAGGCAGGCAAGAAAGCAGTTAAGTCTATGCACATCCGGCCCCACAAGCGAGTACTGAGCACTGAGGTGGATGAAGGTCACATACTCGGCTAAAACTGCAGGGTAATACGCGCGTGATACTAAAGAAATTAGTATCTGACTGCATTACAAGCCCGTTGGTCAATCGTAATAGGCGACATTTTTAATATTATAAATTGTGTCGCGGCCTTGAGGTAGGGTAGGTTTGGGTAGGTTGTAGGAGAGAGGAGTCTTTCTGGATAGCTAACACCCTGCAGTTATCACCACTGCCAGTGTTAGTGGAGGAGGCGTCCCGCGGTTACCACCACAGCAGATGCTAAGGGAGATGGAAGGATAGGCGAGAGAGGAGGTGTAAGGTGAGAGAGAGAGGGAAGTCGCAGGTAGGAGTGCGGTCGGTATAATGAAGAGCTGGGCGAGCCGGGCGCCTTATAAAGGTGCCCCCACCTCGTCCGTCGCCTGCCAACGCTCATAACGGCCACTGAGAGCCGTTGGGAGTTCGATGGAGAACCCTTCTGGGCTTCAACCGAGGCGTCGCACAGCTCGTTTTCTCCTTGTTTATTGGTTAAATCTACATATATTTACAAGTTACATGTGAGTGGTATATATTACGCTGAGGGGTACCACAACAAATTGTTTTCCCCATCACCAAAATTAGTGGAAATTGTGTTCTAACGAAATTTGGACTCCCCTATTAAATACAAACTCAAAACATAAAATTAAATATAAACCCTTGTTAGTGCATTATTTTTATAATATTGTTTACTATGATTTATGCCTATCAATTTGTATGTTGTTAATATTCTAATTGCTAACTGCTCCTATTTAAATAAAGTGTTCCATGTTACATAAACTTACTAATAGGTACTACTTACCAATCACTCATTGCTAGGTACATAACTATTTATTTTCTACAATGATATATAAATCAAGGTAGGTACAGAAAGGTGGCTTCTTTCTCATGAGCAAGCAAGTTTTTGTTGTTACCTCCAGTAGCAGTACCGTGCCAAAGCTCAATCGGCATATCAAGCTTGTGAAGTGGGGAATTCTCGAGTTGTTTGTGTTTCCGGTGAAGATGGGGTCGTTTAGCGGAAGCCTAATCGATATCTTAACTGGTGATAATATCGCTGGTCTAGAAGGGCGACTCTCGAGGATCCACCTCCAGTAGCCGTGCGTGGGGTCTGAAAACGGTGGGGCACCAGACCAGAACACAAAACCAACAGATATGTCTACAAAATGCCCCAAGGCAACAACACCCTTCCCTTATTTACTGATTGAGTGATATTCAGCAATGCTTATCTCTTTTAATCAGCACTCCATCGTCGTACGATAACGTCGACAATTTCTACTGCAAATTAGCCACCGAATTCATGTGTTACAAAAATATAGTAAACTAAAATACAACAAAACTATGACCCCTCGGCCGGTACCTACTTGAATGGAGAAGCTATTGACTGGGTGGATGCAGATAGTTATTTGTGTGTTGACGCCAATCAATCCACAAACAGCAAACAGGACAAAACGCACGTAGGTACCAAAAATACAAATCTGTCATCATAACCGGACCAAACGCAAAACGCGCAAAATTTGACGCAAAAAATTGAAAACTGACTGACAGAGAAAGCGAATGTGATTCAGTGGAGTGGAGTGGAAGTTCTCAGCTTAGTTGTCATCTGTAGATGTCAGACATAAGCCGATGTCGGACCTATGATTCAGAGACAACAAAAAACAAATCAGAAGAAGTAGTATCTAGTATAGATACGACAAATTGAATCGAAGGGATCGAATCGATATTGAAATGAACGATTTTGGGGTTGAAATCAGATTATGGTGCCGGGGCCCAAAGTAGGCGTGGCGAAAAACATTTTTACTTGACTGAGCATGCAGTTGCCATGGTGACACTAGGTCCCAGGACCCAGAACCTACCTTCCAGTTTCAAGAGCCTAGGTTTCGATTTCGATTGCAGGACATCGATTACTGTCGCTTTATTCTGACAACATGCTTGGTCTATGGAGAAGGAACCACCATGGATGCTCTACTAGAATACTGAATATCCATAGTCAGAGAACTCTGGCGTGTGGCTGTTGAACTTGGGAATAATGCTAGGTAGGTACAGTGTACAGAGGGAAATTCATATGCCAACTGAACAGTGGTTGATGTTTCTTACTCTAGTGTTTTTGGGCCTTATGGACGCAACGCCCCTGTTTCTATCATGGAATTGCGGGAGAGAGGATTTTATAGTTTGTACTCCACTCATCGGAGTGGGGCCCCCGGGTTGGGGCAATAGTCCGGCTGTTGTCTCGGAGGCGGATAATTGAATTGGCCAGTGGTGAAGGGACCTAAGTTCAAAAAGTCGATTTTTTTTTATAGCAGTTTTGAGTTCTCCAAGGCAAGACTCATCATCTGGAGGTGAAAAGAACTAAGTTTTCGCGTCGGCATGTCAGATATTCGTCTCCACCACCGAGCGGTTTGTGGAGAAAGGAACTAAGTGCGGTAGTTAGTGCCTTACACCACTAGATGTCGGATCTTTGCGGCCATGTCTGCTGGTGGGTTCGTCGAAGTTCGGGTCGTTGATCGAAGTCCATTTTTCTTCAATAAGTAAATAATAATAATGTTATGATGACTAGACATTATTTTCGTGGCCTTTTCCACCTCAGTCTGTGTTCTCCTGCGTTGAGGTACATTGCTTTGGTTCGTGGATTTTCTACTGAGCCATTCAGTTTTTTTTTGGGATGGGTCCCAAACGTAAAAGAGACGAAGCTGGACATAATCGTCAAATCATTAAGAAAATGAGACTGCAAGGCCGTCAGTATTTCAGTTATAGTGGAAAGACTGTGCTTCCTCTAGTAACTGGACCGCCCTGTTCGTAAGTACCTACCCATCTACCATATTATCATAGCTACCTGCTGAAACCCATACTAGGTACCTACTAAAACGATCTTTTTTTTTGGAAACGTGCACCACATTGTCATGTAATTTTTATTCATTTTTCCAGATGTAGGATGAAATGTTTCGAGAAATTTGACGAAGAATCTCGTAACAGTATACTGCAAAGTCTGTTGAGCTTACCAAGCAAAGACGCCCAAGATCTTCACCTCCAAATACTGATTGAAAAAGGATTGATAATGGAGAATGAAGAGAATATTGCAGCATGATGATTTAAAATGTTCAATACACTGTTTTATTCACTTTTATGTTCAAATAAAGAGATTGTACCATAATTCAGTCTTTATTTTCTTTATCCTCAGGTCATCCCGTGGTAAATGGCACTAAGTTCCCAAAATTTACAAATTTTTTTGGTTATCCCCCTCAAAATTTTGCGGTTGTTCAGTGATGTTTGAACATCAGTATTATTGGCCTACCACCAGAAAAAAAACTAGGTCAGAATCACTCGTTTTCGTTAGTCTAGGCAGTTTTTTGCTTCTCCTGAAAAGTTTGGTTTTTGCACTTTGTTCCCTTCACCACTGGCAGATTCAATTTTGATACGGACGCGAGCCTGTCGAGATAAAGGGAGGCTTATCTGGCGTGTACTTCTGCTGACTCTGAACGTGAGGCGCTCTTGAGCCCACTGGCATATTGCGCGAGAAGTGTTGAGAGGTATAAGAACCAGACTGACCTTGAGGAGGTCTATTATTCGCGAACGGTTTCTTTTGGCTCTCCCGAATGATTTCGTTACACTAAATTGGAAGTCATTAGTTAGCAAGTTATGAGCAGCATCTAAATCTGCTGGCTTTCTTGCCTGTAACAATCCACCAAGTGGTTCCTTCAGGCCTCTTAGAAACACTCTTAATCCTTTAAGCTAATCCTTTGAAAAATACCGTTAATTGCTCACTGTTGGGGACAGCATTACTTTTTAGGTACCTACATGATTTCCAAATTTAAGAATATTCTGACTTTCTCCAAAAATGCAAATGGGGATTCATTCCCTTGCTTCAATTCCGACAGTTCTATAGTTAAGGTATTATGTAGATCGCTCTTGTCCAAATAACCCGACATGAGGGCACTTCTGACACTCCCAATTTGAGCAGTTAGCGCTTATAATTAATGCCGCGGCTTTACCTTTTATTTTAGCTAATATAGAGCTCATTAAATATTTGTTTTGGAAATTTGCCGCGTTTGTCCTATCATAAAATTGTAATACAACTTCTTCACATACTTCTAAAAAGTTAGTGAGGAGTTCTGGTTCCCCATGAAATTTCGGGATCATGTCCAGGCAGGATTTTTACAATTCACGGACAGACATGATTCTTAAGTTGCTAAGAGAAATAGAGGCAAAATCAACAATGGATAATTGAGGGTTAAGTGGTAGACTTACAAAACTAGTAGAACTGCTAACATCTGAAGGTTTCCGGACCGGTCTCCGAAAAGCTGGTATCTCCTATGCGTAGCGGTTGTGAGCTTGGCCGACCTCTTCTTCTTCCTCCGAAGATGATGGTAGTTCAGCCGTGGTGGATTAGGTGGACTAATACAATACGAGTAAGGTGTCCAAATCAATAGAGCAGAATCGATGGAGGTGGTCTTGGAAGAACGGTGTCCTCTATCCATCCTTCGAGTGTGACGGAGTTGACTGTGGTGGATCTCGCTGGATTAATTATTCCTTACGAAATCGGTCTCTTAGTCAATCTGTCCAAATTGACTTCAGTGGTTTTTCGGAGGTTCCCAAAAGACAATCTCTGTCGTCAGATCTGAGTTCTGCATACAAAGATTCTAGGCCCTCTGCGGTTAAGTGTAGAAACACATGGATCAAACTCGCCAATTTATGCAAATTTTATCCCCAAGCAGGTCCTACGCCACTTATAGAACTTGTTCACGAAAGTTGGTTTTAAAAAAACTTTATTTCATAAGTTACAAATTATTCCCAATTAGTTAGGTAAACGTACACAGGAAAACACTCGTAGAAGGACGGCTCAAGACTGCCCGTACAATCTCCTCTAACGACAAGGGTCCCAAGGCGCTCCTCGGTGGTTTCCTAGTATTCAGCTATTTATAATAGATATTCAGCAATTTAACATACATCTAACTTATATATAACAACAAGTTTGTCTAAGGCCTCAGTGCTGGCTGTTGAGAAGTCTCTCTCGGATATTGTAATTATGGGTGGGGGAGTAGCTACTGGGGGGGGGGGGGGGGTGCAATGGACTGCAACCTGTGCGGGGCGGTCAGTAGAGAAAAGCCAATTATCTCCAACCCTGAGGAAAACTAGGGATATCTGGGGCGGTAGTACTATTCTTTCTCATTGTTCATGGTTCCCACTGTAGAGACCAAGCTCACAGCTTGGGGCGGAGGAATAAAATAATGGCAGTGTCACCGGGCAGATAATCGGCTACGTATTCAAGCAAGGGGAGTAGGTACTGAGCCTCCTCCAACACCATGTAGTTCAGCCCCTTCTTCCTCATTCCTAGATAAGGAGCAAGATGTACCCACTGTAGCCATTGCTGTACTGCTTCATGGAACATTGGCAATGACTGGACTCGGTATAGTGTGAATTCGCTTGCCTCCTCCACAACTGGGGTTGTGATAACAAAGATCACCTCAGTTGTCCGATACCACTACCTCCACCTGTGGGTGCTGATAATAGACATACAGGTTTTCATCGTCTTGGAAGAATGGAAGCATATGGCCTGATTTGTGGAGAATTGACTGGACTTGTAACAACGCTGCTTTCAAGACTGTGCAATCAAGTACATTGGGCAACAGTTGATGTCAAGCTGCTGCCTCAGTTCCTTGTTGTAGCAGTGCCAAGTGACCTGGTGTGCCTCTTATTGCAGAATCTCAAGAATTTTTGGTGCTGGTCGGAGGTTGACAGGAGCAGGCTCAAGTGGCCATCATAAGCAGGACACTACACATATCTGCTCGTTGCTGGATATACAGAGGGCATGCCCTTATAACGTGTTTGGCAGTCTCATTTGGATCACCGCACGGACATTCAGGGGACTCTTGTCTCCTGAAGCCGTGCAGTTTTCCGCTGAAGTTGCCGTGCCCCGTTAAGAGCTGTGTGGTAATATAGAAGGGCTCAATCCACTTGGCTGTGAGCCTTGCACTAAGGTCTGGCAAGTAATCATCCGGGAGCCTTCCGCTGCTGCCGCTGTCCCATCTGTCCTGCCATTTAGAGTTGCCCATAGTTTTATCGTATCACACTTATCTTTGCGCGTTAGCTGCTCCACCATCTGTTCTGCAATCTCTGCATTTACTCTTATGCAGGTCCTAGATGGCCACTTGATTGAAGCATCTGCCACCCACCCATCCAACAGAATATCAAGTGGCATGCATCCCACCAGCACTTGAATGGCCAGAGTGGGTGCTGTTCTATAGGCCCTTGTTATGGCTAGCAGCACTGCTCTCTGGAGCTTGAGTATCTTTTGCCGCATCTCGTTGGTCGGGTCACTCCATCATGTAGGGACAGCATACACCACTACCGGTAGGAAAACGTTCTATAGTAGTGCAGTCTGTGAGTAAAGCTCGTGCCCCATCTCGATCCCGAGAGCCTGCGGATGCTGCTTGCCAGTTTCTGCACCTTTGTGGACAGCGTCTCGATGTGCGCTCTCCCACTCAAGTACTGGTCCAGCCTAATGCGCAGATATTTTACCGTGGGAGCAGCTTCAATCATCGCACTCCCGACCATGAACCTTGTGAGGTGTCTGGGTGCTGAAGATACCGAGGATCCACTAGCTGCATAGCTGGGTGATAATATGTCCTCCCCGACTGTGACCCTCCTGCCCCTAACAACTGGGGTGCTTTGCCCCCCTCCACCAATCATGTGCACCCAGCATCGGAGGTGTGGGCCCCCTGTCCTCAGAGGGTGCTGAAAAGGGGTCAGGATGTCTGCTAGTCTCAGGTGCATGTGTGGAAGAGCCTGGGATTGAGGTACTGGGAGGTGCAGGATGAGGCAGGCTGGCATCATCATCCTCATGGCTACCCACCACCTCTCGATCTCTTTAATTTCGGCCGACAAAGATTGAACATTGCTAGACACACCAGTCACAGCATCAAAAAAGAAGTCTAGTGTCCAAGTGGTGATGCGATGGCTGGATTGGACTTCTTCATGCATAGCCACAACCTCCTCCCTAAGACATCACTGACTGTGCCGGACTTTCTCCCAAAGAGCCCCTATCTCTTCCCTCAGATACCCCTGACTGGACTGGATAGTGACCATTAATTCAAGGACAGCCACCATCCTCCACTGCATGTCATGAACTGCCAACATGACACTTTCACCACAAGCCAGACCATAACCGCTGGCATCAGCAGGCTGGCTGGGCAGTAAGAGAGTGGCAGAACTAGCAGCTCCAACATCTGGAGGCGACATAAACCAAGGGGACTACTCTCCCAGGCCGAGAGGTAAAAAAAATCTCCCTCCCGGTCGACACACTGATGAATGTTGTTGGCCACGGGGGGTGGGGTGGTGGTGGGGGGGGGGTGGTGGTGGGGGGGGGGGGCTGCAATAGCTGACCACTACCCTCCTGCACAGGCAAAGGCTGGTAGCCAGATGGAGGTAAACGTGGAGGATGACTTGGCTTATTCATTGGGTGACTTGAGAGGTTGTTAACATTAGGGCTCTGATTCACTCTCATCATTGCCCCAAAGGCATCCAGCAGTGCTGCTGTGACCTTTCTACTGGTCTGGCGAGATCCACTGGTGTTCTGTTTAGCCATTCGCACATCCCTATTTGCCTCCTCCATGATGGAAGATTTGAAGAAAAGTGCAAAGGTAGAAAAGCCAATACAGCCTGAAAATACTGTCCTGAGGAATTTTCTATTTCTTCAGAACTGTGTGGAGTTATTTACATACTTATTTTTCTGAAATTTATTTAGGTAGCTATTACTTAATTCGCAAAAAACACCAAAAAAACAAAAACAAGTGGCATAATATAATTAAGTCTAATTTGGAGAGAAAAAAAAAACTAGATAGTGTTAAGCTAATTTAGTTTAATTTAGGGGTTCAGACGGGGTAACCTTTGTCAAAGATCTCTGTTAGACAGGAGAGGTTGCAGGGATGAATGGCGAAGTTTTCTGAATGACACACTAACGAACGGCAAAATGTACAGTTGTTAAAAACTCCACACTCCAAACAACTCCATCACAATCAAACAACAACAAATATCGAGAACGTGGAGGACATGAAATGTGGAAGGTGAAGAAGAAGAAGGCAGCTAGCTATCTTGACAAGTGGGGTAGCGAGCTACCTACTTCCTTCTTCTTCCCTTATCGCGTTCACAGAAATAACACCGCTGAAAGGTGCAAAAATAAATAGAAAAGAAGGGAAATAGATTTTTCGGGAAGAAGGCAGAAACAAAAGTGAGGCCGAACAGGAAACATAATAATAGGGGGAACAACAAAGTGGGTCGTGAGAGGCACGTTTTCCTCCTGTGATAATTTATACAGACAAGACCTGCAGAGATGGGAAGGAAGCAGAAGAGAGGAACATCAGTCGTAAATATCTACCAACGAAACACTTGGTAACCTAAGGAATCACGCAAGTGATGGAAGTGAGGGTGGAGCGAATTCCTTCGAAGGAAAGGGGAGAGGAAAGGGGTAGCCCACCGTCCCGTTTTACGTCATCAACTTCGCAAATTCTAGCGAAGTTGAACGGGTTGTCACAAAGCAGCGAACTGTGTGCTTTGTGACATTGGCATACAAATCGGGAAGTACACATGTTTGAACTATGTATCGAGGCAAAGAAGTTGGCAAACAAATCTTTAAAATGAATTACATCCCACCTCTCTTCAACATTCATCCCTTTGAATATTTTGCATTTATGGAGGGCAAGACGTCCACTGCAAACATTGCAAGGAAAATTCAATATTCCTGGGGTTGAAGAGGATTTGATATTTCTGGCGGGGGGGGGGGGGGGGGGATCTGGTGGTCCTTGACTTTTGTAACACTTTGAGATGTGTCGATGTCTGATGCCAGTTAAGACAATTTTGTTCCAGGCTGTGATGATTGGATTTTTTCGTTGAAATGCACGTCTTGGATTCAAAGGCTTTGTTGATGATGGTATGGGCGTTGACTTGATATGGGAGTGCACGTTTTACCCATTCAACAGCTTGTGAAATTACCAACCGGCTTGGAAGCGATTGAATATCATCTAAATTCCTATCCAATTTTTGTAGAGTGCGGCGGTAGTAAGAAGCTAATGAATGGGGGCTTGAAGTCGGAAGAAAAGCCTTCAAGTAGTTGCTTCCATTGTATTAAATGTATAGCACAACTTACGCCCTCTGATGAAAGTTCGACGTTATTCTGAAACAGCATAGTCACAAGAACTTAACTGCGTTAGCGTATTAAATCCGTGAACATACGGCTGCGCCAAATGTAATGTTCCAGGCTTTGAGAAGGTTGGTACTTATAAATCCCACATGGAACGCTACAGTATTAGTTTTATTTTGTCTTATTGGATGAATAACAAAGGTATAACGGGAGTGTGAGTCGCGCACTACGGCACACTGATCTGGAGGGCGATGTCCTGAGGGGAGTTCGGGAAAACTGGATCGAGCTGATCAAAGCAGTTCCGTCGAACTGGCTCGTAACATAAGTAGAGAATTTTTGCAACACACTTGTGACGAAACGAAACGGAAAACGACACCGAAACGGAAATGGCGGATAGGGCGACCGAAGTCAGATGCTAACCTTTTTCGGTTCAGTTTTCGTTCAGCTTTGGCGTCTACCGGCTGGTGGAGTCACGCTAACGTTATGTCAACCTCTCTTTCATCCATTTTACTCCATGGTTAATACAAATCTATGTCCACACATGGCGTCAAGTCTGCCAAGACGCCAAGAAGCAGCTGTGAATACGACGCTCGACATTTTTATTTTCCAAGGAAAACAGAAGAAGGTAGGTAGCGTTATACAGATGTAAGGTTAAATTACGTTTCGTCATCTCAACACGACGAAAGCTGACACCGGCGAGATCCCGGTATTTTTCGTCGTCACGGTTCGTCAAACTTTTCGGTGTCTTAAGTGCGCATGCGCAGCACTGCTTTCGTTTCGTTCGTTTCGTTGTGAGTGTGTTGCAAAAACTCTCTAGTAACTTAAGTAAGTTTAAAAAAAAGTATAATGGAGGTACATACGACCAAACGTACCTCAATTATACTTTTTCGAAGCAGATTTTCAACTTCCTTTATAGCAGATACGAGCCGAGGACTGCGCCAACTGTAGTAGGTATTCACTACGTGTCACCTGGGTCACTTATCAGCTGGATGACGTCACCTTCGGGATCGTCATCTCCTTACCAGCCATAGTGTTGTGTGCCCGCAACACGGTGATATACCCTCAGTATAGGTACACCCTTCTTCTTCTAGACCTACGATGTACAGGGCCATCCTTCCAGTGACAAAACCATACTCCAGTTACCTACATCGAATTTGGGCGAAGTTGGACGACGTATCCCGGAGTTGATAGTATCAAAATACGACGCAACTAACGCAACTATCTTTCCGAATGATTGTAATTAAATTCATAGACGACCATCAGGAACTTGCATAATTCCTGAGAATTCTTGTCGGTTAGACTGGAGCTACGGAAGTCTCCAGATTTCATGTTGGCGAATGCGCAGGCGAAAGTTACTTTTATTTATTTATTTATTTTCATTATTACGGGCGAACCCAATTGCAAGATACATAAGAACTTCGGATTTTGATGAATTGTTCACGAGGCCATCTGTGCAAAGACCCTCAAATGTCAGCTTGCTTGGATTTTTTTTTCTTTTCTCCGGTAAGATAATAGCGGTTACGAGGAATTGGGCATCCCCCCCCCCCCTCCACACGTTAAAAATAGACGGACGGACAAGGAAACTTAATATCTGAAACGCCAAATGCGAGTCGAAATTTTGATTTTGGAGAGTAAGTATAGGTACTTTTTTCTACTCATGCACGGTGGTAGTGTCAAAGCAAAATAGTATTAGGAGGTGAGTTTAGGCAAGAAAATATTACATCACTCGCCGAAAAATTACAGCTTAGAAAAAAGTTCCAGTCATGCAGCATGGCTATAAGATCTAATTTTCAAAGAAATATTCGTGGTATTGTGTAAAAAGATGATATAGCGAGATACCTTACCACTATACGCAAAATTATATAATTTTTTCGTGATTTTAGCCATTTTTACAGATTTTTATCCTTATAAACTCAAATTTGACCCGCTCTTTTTTGAGAAAAATATTTTTATAATCGAAATAGTCCCTCCCTCGTGAATCACCATCCCAACACAACGTCAGGTGAATTAATATTGATTTTAGCCCTTAATACCAATTTTTACCCCCCGAAAATCCAAATTCGACCCCTATTCTGTATTAAAAACACTGAAATGGTGTTTTTCTGTGATTACTCACCCATCCATATCACTTTCAGTGATTTTATATCAATTGCTCGTAATTTTAGCCGATTTTACCGATTTTTGACCCCATAAAACTCAAATTTGACGCCCTTAAAATGTTTGAAAATTGCTCTTCTTCGACTCATTCTTTGGAATTCACGAATTTGGAATTTTTATCATGTACCCAAGAGCATAATATATCGTCAGGAGTGACACATGAACATGTACCTACATATATATAAATGTTTGTTAAAATCTGGGGATGAACTCAGGAAGCTCTGAAACGGATTTGCCTACAAAGAAGAATTCAAAAATTCAAGTTCTGAAAATTTTGGACCCATATCAATATCTTCATTTCCTTTGAAAATTCACTAAACGAGAATAATCCATGTTATTTAGCGTGAAAGTTGCAATAAGCTGCTCAAATGAAGAATTACACAGAAAGATAGTATTTTTAAATCGTAAACCTATAAATGTTTCGTAACGAAATATCTTGGAGGGAAATGACGCGTTCACATGTTGTGCTATTATGTTACAATGACCGTTAACATTTTAACGTAATGAGTGAGTTGAGATTGAACTACTTGAGTTATTCAACATATTCGACAGTTAGATCTTGCGTGATTATAGAACTTGTTTTGTATTCACAGTGTAGGTATATAACGTAAGCCCATTCATTTCCGTACGTGAGGTGATGACCGGGTGCCATCCGCCACGAGGTTTGATTTGAATCAATTTCTTCTGGTAGGTCTCTCTCGCTCTCTTTGGAGGTATGAATCATCGTATTAGTTCCACCCCTTCCCGACAGGCAGCATTCACCATATCGCCCTCACTTTCATTCTCCCACTAGAACGAGGCCCATTCTGATTAATTTCATGTATTCATCACGCCCCGTATCAAACTGACCATGTTTATTTGGGTAATACGGTCCGTACACATATATATGTCCGATTTCTTATAATATTGCTGGGTATTTCAACTTGACAAATACATTTTAATTGTGCGTATCATTGTCAAACTGTGTATTTTTCCTATTCAAATAACAACTATGATTATCATAATTTGATGCCATTAGATATGGTTAAAGTAGGTACTTAACAATTTTGGAATTTCCGAAAAGACAGAAAATGTGTTTAGAAAATATACGAGTAGCAATACAAAACTATATAACGAAAGTATTTTATTTAATATGATGCACATAAAATAGGTCGTGGTAATTAATTGCTACAATCAAATAAGTGACAATAAAAGTGGGGTGGAAAGCGGGAGTGCAGAAATAAAGCTCCGCGAAACAGTGTAGTCCAGGCTGTGTTCATTGATCAGGCGTTGGTGGTGTTGGTGGGGAGGGACGGTGTGCTACGCAGCTGCCGGAGTAGTGCGAGGAAGCTAGGAGTGTAATCATGTGCCTGCTCCCACCGTAGAAGTCATGTTCATAAGCCAGGAGAACGTGAGTTACAGGTACGGAACATGTCTCGAGATCCCTATGGACCGAACCTAGGGGCGTCGTCTGGAAATAGGTCCCCGAGAAGTGCTAGACGTTTGGGTGAGCTACCGACTGTTGATAGGTCTCCATCCAGGAACTACCCAGCAGCACCGACGTCTCGAGGAAGCCCCGTTGGTAGAAAAGGTAGGACGAGTAACACTTCTCCCGAACATCATGTCAGTGGTGGTTATCAGTCGATGAGCGGGCCTTATTACGGACGAGAAGAGGATTTAGGAAGCCCGACAATGATGGAAGACAGGGGTCGGTCCATGGCCTCTAGTGGTGCTCACCATAGGTCGAGGAGTGCTAGTCGGCCGATGGGTAGTAACACCATGTCAGTGAGATACCAATCCTTGGATAGGACGGGAGGAGGTGTCGCCGATGATCGGGAGTTCATGCCTATCCGGGAACCTCGGGATCGTTCGTTGGATCGAGTCGGTGTTCGCGAGAGACCCATGGACCGTAGCCTTTACCTCGAAGATGACATTTACGGACCTGGATCTCGTTCGGCGAGACAATCTCCAAACACTCACATCATGTCATCAAGAGATGGAGGAAGCTATCTGGGTGAGCTCCAAAATCAGAATACCGACTTACAGCGAGAGCTGGCCAACCTCAAAAAAGAGCTGGAGCTCACGAACCAGAAACTAGGCTCCAGTATGCATAGTATAAAAACGTTTTGGAGCCCGGAACTGAAAAAAGAACGTGCTTTGCGTAAGGAAGAATCAGCCAAGTACAGCCTCATCAACGATCAGCTGAAGCTGCTCAACTCGGAAAACCAGGTAGGAAAGTGACCTTTATTTTATTAGAATAACATCAATATACTCGTATTTTGTTTTTCCATTCATTTCAAAGAAGTCATGTCGCATTCTACAAGTTCAACTGAACGGTTCTACACAATTTAAAACCAGCGGTTAATTTACTTGTACCTAAAATTTAGTTTTATAGTTGACTTGATAGATAGGTAAGTACCAAGTGTTCTCCTAGGGGTACCAAAATCATGAAAATTCTGCAGGTGGCCGGAACTCAGCACCAATTAAACATTCTTTTCTTTATTACTATAATAGATAAATTGATATCCGTGCACAAGATGCCTCGAAGATTCATTAAAATACCAACTGTTTCAATCAGTTTTACAAAGGAGGATAATATAATTTTTGGTTCTTCCTAGCACTACCTTTGGATTATAACCTTTCACATATTACCTACCAGTGCTCTGCTATGGGCAGGCCATTAAAGAGAAGGGTTTGAAGACATATGGCCTAGCAATTTAGGACCATATTCAATATGAAATTGTTTCCTTCTTACAGACAAATGTCATATTTGAATAGTTCATATTGATGATCTAGGCTCCTAACGTTGTATGGACTAGGACTAGATTGGCTCATCAAACGATTGTTAGTTAATTTGAGTGATGATGAAGCACGGAAATAAATGGCTCATTATTATTGAATGGTAAAATTTTCCGGATGAATTCCCAGTGAACACCACTAAGCCATACAATGGCGTTTTACCTGATCACTGTACAACACAATCTTAATCAGTTGACTCATGCAATTCTTGGATAAATAAAATGACCCAAGTTCTATGAAGTTCTCTAGAAATGAGTATTTTTCGTTTTTCCAAACAACCGTAAGAGAGTATCACTGAGGTTCATTTTTATATACTTAGCATTGTGAGTTATTGCTGGATCAAACTCCTAATCCAAGTTACCAATAGCTGGAACGAAATAGATACCAGTGGGATGTGCTGTGTTTAGCATACATGAGCATCCAACACACGGATTAGCCTGTTTTCAGCTTGAGTTTCACATTTTTCCTTCCCTAGCTTTATACAGCCATACCTCAAGGATGAAGTACACGTCGTTAAAAGTGATCACCAAACCAGCAGGCTTAATGGAACCACGCCCAGGCATGACAAAACGTCAAAATATAATAGTCGCTGATGAGCGTTTTATTGCCTAATTTAGGTAGGTGTTCAAATCACGGAAAATGCTATAAAATAATTATGTACTTTTTTGGTTACTTGTATACAAGGATAACCAACTTAGCTTACGGTTTAATATGGTTATTCATAGCTAACTCATTACATACCAAATTCTAATGATCCATGGTCATGAATTGATTGATTTACTAATGTTTTATTTTGTAAATGTTATTGGAAGTTACCAGTTGTTCTGTTTGAATGGGATTTTAACTCACATGCGTTTTTTTCTTAGTTTGCATGAGTGCATTCAATTTGAGTGGAACAAACACAGTAACCGTTAGATTAAACACATAAATAAGGAAGAAGAATCTCCAGAATCCCAGAAGCCCAGAATCTCCAGAATATGGAAAAGCTGTTTGTGGGACTTCCCAGGAGTACTGATTGTCAGGTATTAGGTAATGAAATTTGTCAGTCGTGAGGTCATCTTTGGGAAAGTTATTATGGTTAATTGCCGAACGTCAGTGAGGCTTGTTACATAGACTGTAGCGACATTAATTTGCGACACTAATTAACCTATGTATGCATGTATGTCTGTACCGCGCTACAAGCCGCAATGTTTGGTATTTTGACTTGAAAATTTGAGGTATACTCCTTAGGCTCACAGAGTTTGCTGTATAGTTTTTGGTGTCACCATGGTGCCAGGGAACGGCGCCACACTGGCACCGGTGGCGCCATGTCAGAAAAACGGTTTTAGGTCTCCAGAATTTGCTGTATAGTTTTGTTGACAACATGGTGCCAGGGAATGGAGCCAACAGTGGTTCATCTGTGAGAAAAATGTGTTCGGTATAGTTCTTCATGTTTTCCGGCATGCTGAATCGAAAGGAGTAAGTTCAAAGCTCTATGAATCATCGTTACAGCGATTGATAAATATTTGGCCATTTAAAGTTTCAAAAAATAGCTATTATTGAGCGTGGTGCAGGGGCAGAATTGAGCCTATTTTCAAAATCGCATGAGACACCTGGTCAGCGGCCCCACACTAGTATTATTGATGAGGAAGTGGCGCCTGAGATAAGATTCAAGTGTTGGCGGGGAATAGTGACTCAAGCGGCGGCATATAACTCCTGTGACATTCCCAATGGCCCCTTTGCGCGGAATATAAGAAAGAAAAGACTCTAGAAAATCAAGATATAGGTACAGATATACGAAAGTGGTTAGGTATCACTTTGAGCGACAAGAGGTAGAACCTCACCTGAACTGAATCCAGCTCGTATACGTAAGAAACCCCAGTTGCCAGGATACAGCAGAGAGCCTGGTGGTGGCTCCCCAAGACGTGGAGCCCAGGTCGAAATTCTGAAGTTCTTTACTGAAAATATTAAACCAAAAGGGTCTTGTGTTTGGCTCCCGTGGCAGGTTTTGCCCTGGAAGTAGCAGCCCGAAAAGCTTATTAAAAAAATACTTTTACTATTCAACTCCACTGCTTCTTGTGATGCCTAAATCGATAAACACAAATAAACTAAAAATTTACGCCCATCAATTTTACAACATACGCGGTCTGGTACGTCCAAAAGGTTGCTGGAGAGACAGGAGGCCAGATATAAGCTCAACCAGATCGCAGGAAATGCTTATTGAACTGTGGGATATCTGGGCAGATGATGATGAGGGGGATAAGGTCTCAGAAAAATCAAACAGACCTCAACTCATTGTTTATCAGTAAACATCTTTGTTCAGTTATTACTGTTACTGTGGTCTATTCTCATCACAAAAAATGTATTACTGTGGTTGTCTACTCCACTCTTTCTGTTTCTTCTGCCAATCATCCAAAATTGATTTTACCGAAGTGCTTATTTTTCCTTGGTGGGCCAAAAATATTTCTTATGCGTTTTATTTGAACAAATAATCCCTGCTGGGCTAAATACATTTGAAATGATTTTGTCAAAAGATATTTGAGAATAGGTATGATTTTTTCTTAATAATATTATAATTAAAATAAACCACCCCTATCGTGCCTATTTGGCGTGTTAGCGCTGTTATGTAGACCAAAAGAAGCTCAGGTTATGTTTCAGATTGAAAATTAACCGATCCGTTGAAGAGAAAACAGCTACAAACTTTTGAACATCCTCTCTCTCTCGCCCTTTGGCCTTAAATATCAAGCTTAACTTTCTCCCCGTTTTTGGGGGTTCTTCTGTCTATGTTTGCATCTTGAAGACTGGATTATAACGATCCATTTCTTTAGTATAGCGTTAAAAATCCTATAATTAAGTAATCTATTGGTCTAGCCGATATTGAGAATTATGAACAGGGGCGCCATTTAAGGGGGGCAGGGGGGGGGGGGGCTAGGCCCTCCCCCCCCCCCCCCCCAAGGAATGATAAATAATGAAAATGACTACTGGAGTTATCTAGAATATCATAGCCTTCTTTTAAAAAGTTATTCTTTTAAAAAGGAATATTTTGAATGAATATTATTAGAATGTAGCAATGCTAATTTAATGAATTGAAAAAGGGTACTTTAATTTTGTTTGTATTTATTATTTTATTGAAACTTTAAATATGTAGAAGGAAGCATAAAATTAGCCTACATCTAAATGTAATATTAATTTAAACAAATTTGCGGGGGAAAAAACCCTGGACCCCCTTTCCTTAGTAGATGTATCATACCCCCCATACCCCCTGGTGTTTGCCCCCCCCCCAACAGTTTGGTGAAAACCCTGATTATGAAACAGATGGGAACTTGCTCTTAGGAAGGAAGGATATATATGTGTGTGTGTGTGTGTGTGTGTGTGCCCGGAATCCGTCATGTAAAACAGTGTTACATTCAAACTAGTACTACAAATTTTAGGCACATTGTAACAGCGTATTTTCATCGAAAAGTCGCTATAAGGAAATGTAGGTTGTCTATTTCAAAATGTAGGTGGACTAGCTTTATTCTGATGCATGCCCCTATAACTAACTCCTTGTAATTAATCCGTAATGGAACCTGCGTTTGAGGAAAAAAATCTGTAGGGCTTCATATAGTTTTTCAAAATGATAAAGTCCGTGGCGTTTTGGAGATGGTTGGGAATCCATTTTGGCTATTTAGTGGATTCACTTCTGAATATCATGTCGAGACTCCCAGCTAGGGCCAGTTATCACCTAATAGCAGTAACTCAGATCTTGGAAAATTGAAATTCATCAATTGTGAAGCATTCGGAAAGCATTATGGCATATTATGTACTTTGATCTCGAGATCTATAAATAATTATTCTGATCATCTGAACAAAGATAAATTAAGTTCTGTAATATCAACTCAAATCGTGTGATTGACGTCTTCATCACGCTTCGATGTAAGATCGACACCACAATCAGTAATCTGCATTTTGCTTGAATGCAGATGCACCTATTGCATTTTGCTTGAATGCACCTAGTGATCTAAGGGAAGTCATCAGTTGAGGATAGATGAACTTGACAACCACTAGGTTGACTCTACTTAATTGTCCTCGGTAAGAGACTTGTTGGCCCATAACAGGTTGCTGATAAGAGATAAGCGGGACTACGTTCCGCATTCACCTGTCGCGGAAGTGGAAAGATCGATCCACCTAAACCGACTCACATTTCCTAACAAGTTCTCGTAGTTCAGAATAGGAGCAGATTTAAATTCACCCTACTATCACGGAAATCATAGGTCGGAGATTGGCATACTGCCATATTTTGAGCCAGTGGAAATGGCGAAGTCACCTACCAGAATTTGATTACTTTGGTTGTTTGGTTACCTGGAAGTAGGCACTCACATTATTCCATGAATGCCACTTTCATAACATTTCCCAAAATCCACCAGAAGAATGAGTTATCACTACATTGATACTATTAACCGAAATGAACTTTAAAAATGCTTCCTTTATGGTGTACCGTTTTCTGACAATGGGGAATTTTCGTCGAATTTTTTTAAAGAAAAATATTCAGTACCTACTCTTGGAAAAATGATAGTTCGAAGCCCGTTTTCAAAATAAGCATTACTTTTTGAATGAGGATGATTAAATGTAAAAATGCGGCAAAGAATGACGTATCAGGTCTGTAATATTGGCATCTGACTGGCTGCTGGCCCAAGGAGGCGAAGGTTCTCTCAGGCTCTCAACAACACATTAGAAATGGCAAACCTTTATGGCAACCTTCAAGAACCTTTGCCGTGGCCTTTTCCTCGGTTTGATTTCGAGGAAGTTTTTTAAATTTATTTATAAATTTGCACTTCTATCCATCTATCCATGTATTGAGGTTCTGTAACAATGCGCTTTAAGCGGGATTTGAATTGAACTACTCGGCGATTTACCTGATAGTCATTTCAAGCGGGAACTCAGAAATGCAAATTCCATACTCGTTTTCTGCGTAGACATTCTGACATAAACATCTCATTGTATGGTGAATAAGTGTTAATTTCCGTTGTCGAGCAGAACTTGGAAAAACAATTTAAAAATTGGCAAATTTGTAACCCACGAAAATTGTCCATTATTTGGTATTTCTTATTAAAATCATTTCTATTACAACAAGTACCTACTTACATAATTTTATGTTATTATAGTTAGATTTCCTGAAGCAATCCTATGAGTCGTATTCTAGAATAGCACTGTGGTCGTGTTTGTTGTATTTCACTTCATCCCATAAGTTCACAGTCAGATTCAGTGGTCTTGGAAATTCTGGTACCTACCACATTTCAATAGGTCATTAGGAACGTTGATCATATGGTAAGAAAAGCAAAAACTGCGCTAAAATCGAGGTTTGGGGGGGGGGGGGGGGGTACACAGTTTTTAACCGACTTCAGAAAAAAGAGGAGGTTCTCCGTTCAACCTGTTTCTATGTTCTTTTTTATGTTTAACCAGCGATTATTCCGAAACTGCAGGACAGAGTTCGACGAATCTTTTTTCGGGTGCAACAGGATCATCCCCCGGTGGTCCCATAGTGGTTTTTCAAGTAAAAAAAGTAGTACTGGGCCCCTACTAGAGCAGTTATACTCTTTGATTTCTGGTGCTTTGACCGACATTACATGATTTGACGACTGAAAACCGCCTCCAGAAGACTTTGGATTCTCCATTAATGATGGCTCCACTATTGGCGGTAGCATAGAAAACTGTAGGTAAGTAATAAAATGATTCATTTGAAAAAACCGTCGAAACACGCACTAAAAGTAAAAAACGATTCATAAACACCTCTTCGAAATTAATTTTTTTAAATAAAGCTATCGATAGCACTAAAATGGAAAACATTTTTAAACAAAGTAAAAACCGACTTCAAAAAAGCTGTATAAAGCTAAAAACGCTGGAAAGTCCTTGTCACATGGGCTTATTATTCTCTACTGAATACGGCTCGACTGGGACCTCATTGAATAGACCCACAAAGCTAATTTGACGGTTTCTAACTCGAATATTAGATTGCTATTCCTGAGAAATTTGTTCGAGCGGTGATAAGTATTGAATTTTGATAGATAAAACCTCTTTAGAGCCTCGATCCTTCACCCAATGGTCCAAATCAACTTCATATTTGATCTCCTCACACTAAAAAACATGGAGAACTATACCTTACAAGCCCGAGTTCACTAAAACCCCAAAAATACCTATTTTTGCAACAATTTTTCACCCATAACACCCCTCGGTGTTTTGTGATCGGGCTGCCGAGATAGAGGACACAACTAGGGCCCAAACAGAGCCTCTGTGCGAACGAGCGATTTTTTTCTTCTTTTTTTTAGACCGAAGACTGAGATAGATATTAACGCATCTTGAAACGTAAAAGAAAACATTTTTGAGGGGGTGTTCCAAAAAAAATTTCCGGACCGAATGCATAGGTGTGTTATTCAGAAAATAATAAACCAAAAATAAAGAATACTTTTTATGCTGAACAAACGTAACTTATTCAAAGCCGATACAACAAAATTTTTGAAGTTGGCACCAAATTTTAAACCCACACCCACACAGCCTGCATATTGTATCCCTTGGTTTTATACATTTTAGTTGAAATTTGGCGCCGAAATCAAAAATTTTGTTGTATCGGCTTTGAATAAATTACGTTTGTTCAGCATACAAAATATTCTTTACTTCTTGGCTTTATACAGCACTTTCGAAGTCGATTTCATTTTGTTACTTTTTTTGGAATTGCTTTTTAGTGCGATCAACAGATTTTTGTTGCCACCTATCGTTCTGATTGCTATCGAGTCAGTTTTGTCCAAGGGGTCAATAATCTGATTATGCTTATTTAGTCCTGAGTTTTATGAATTTTTCAGTTATATCCATTCGTTTCTTCCAGTGCCCGAACACCTCCTCGCCAATTACCCTTGCGACCCTTATGCAGAACATCCTATTCCTCTTGAGTCAGCACTGTCAGCACTGACAGTTGATTCTTTCAGACCCGGTTGTTTGAGACCCTCAATTTATATATGCTCAAAGTCTGTGAACCGAGGGGGAAATTAGGGGAGGGGGGGATTGTCATGCACGAGTATGAATAACTATATTAGGCATTCAGAAAAAGTTATCGCTCAATCTCTTGAATCTAACACGAGTAGATGATCTCCTTCTTGAAAGTCACTTAATTAAGTTAGGCATAGGTAGCGTCTGAAAAATGCATCAGGCCACTAATCAATATTACCAATAATCACATCCTCACCATCATCTTCCAATCATGTATCTCTTAATCGATCAGTCAGTTAGGTAACTTAGAACCTTCACCGATCATCTTCGTGTCATTAATAAATCTTGGTTCTAGCAAAATATGCTTCATTGGATTTATACCACCTTTTTCTAACGAGTGAATTTCGCGTCATCAGCGTTCCAGGGGCTCCAAACTGGTCAACCCAGATGTGAATCACAGCTGCAGAAGCTTACCACCGAATAATAAAAATGAAAACTGTACTGGACCTGCCGCGCACAACTTAACGGCATGTCATCAATATTAACCTTCCTGATTACAACACTCAGCCTACTTGCTGTATTTTTGGCAAGTCTAGCTTCATCCACCTCTATTTTTCAGATTATGTACGCTCAACATTCAAGAAGTTGTGGTTGAAGCAACGGAAAGTGATAGGTTGATCGATATTGCCGTGGGCGGCGCGTAATTGTCTGTTAGCATGATACACAACGCTCTTAAGAAATGGGAACACGATCTCCGTCCGAATCATAGGTACCTATCACCCGTACTTTTTTTCCAGAAGATTCAGATTGAGCCGCATGTTGTAAAAATAGTCCAGTTCTCTGAAGCATTTAAAATTCTCTTTGAGCTCCTCTCGACAGTGGATAACTCCGGCAACGGAATGATGTACAAAGTTGAAAAATGTATAGGTACATGTCATCGTCGTCAAGTCAGGAATCAAGTCACCACCTTCCGCAACTCCGAAATGGCGATGAGTTATTCCAGTAATTGGAAAAAAACAAAAGGATATTGGGTTAACGAAAATCGGGTCTGTTCGTCGAGAAAATTTGAACATAAAATTAGAGAAGCAAACCAAACTGGGAGTTTGAAAAAAACCCGCTGCGAAGTCCTTGTACTGTCACACGGGTTTATTATTCTATTGGACATACCTACAGAAATGTTGGCTGCTCATCTATTGTTTCTTTCATGTGCAATAATTGAAATAGCTATTTCTGATGGTTTCCACCAATTTTGGCCCCCAAAAACACGAACTAGGCTCCTTTTTTTTACAAATTATCTTTGATTCACTTGATGTTGTTATACTAAATTATGGTGACTTCAGACAATTTCCCAGGTTTTTGACTCATAAAAAATGAATTTTGGGAACTGAACCTGCGTCACAACCTCAATTCTTCACTCTTTGGTCAAAATCAACATCATATTCGGTCTTCTCGCCCTAAAAACATGGAAATCTATACCTCACATGCTCACGTTCTCTAAAACCTCAGCAACAAAAAATCTCGAAAACCCCTATTTTTACACCCATTTTCCCCCCACAACACCTCTGGTTGTATTCGATCGGGCTGATGAGCTTCGGAGCACAAATAGGATCCAAATGTGTTCCCAAATGGGGACCCAAACTGTTTGCGGAAGAACGACGATTTTAGACCAAATTTTAACATAAATTTAAGGCTGAAACTTCGTTAGAACCTCAATTTTCCACATTTCGGTAAAAATCGACTTCATGTTCGGTCTCCTCGTCCTAAAAAACATGGAAAACGATACGGCGTAGGGCGCTCGGCGGACGGATATTGCATTTTTAGAATCTACGCACCTTGAAACATAAAAGAAAAAAATTTGAGGGGTGTTATAATACATAGGTGTATTATTCACAGAATAATAAACCAAAAATTATATTGTGGCAGGTAAACTCTCATAGTTGGTGCATTTATAACGTAGTTGCGACAATACAGGCGCCCAACGTGACGGCCAGAGTAAACCAAAGCTAACTTTTAGTGATCATTTTCATCAGTTTTTGAATTTTTTTTATTTTTTATTTTGTTCTCGATTAATATGTTGTAAATATGACAGAATTAGGTAGTAATTTGAGAAATCAATCGTGTTGATACACATCTTATAATTAGGCAGCTTCTAACTAATTATCGCCTAGACTGACCAGTTACCTAGGTAATCTCTATTTATTCGTTGACGTTCATTTTTGATCATTTAGCAGTTGTACCACCTAGACTAGGATGAACTTGTTTCTGAATTAGAGGTTTTGCGAAAGTAGGTAACCTAGGGTTAGACGATATCCGAAAAAAGTTCAGAAAATGTTTGAAATTTGAAGAAAAATGAGCTGCTTCTCGCCAAAAAAAAAAAAAAACTCCCAGTGAACAAGCGGCGTCTCGGTTAAACTAGCCCAGTTGAGTTCGAAATTAGAAGGTTGCAGTGAAGCTCAATTTAAGTAATGTACCTCTAAAGCTGAAGCTCAGATGCTACTAAGTTTGTCTCGTATCAAAACTACCCCTGATGACACATTTACGAAAATCGTCGACTCAATTTCGCGTGGGGACGAGTTGTTAAAATTGTACCTTATGTCCAACGCCCTAAACCTAAATTCGTGACGAAAGTGATCATACTCTTAGTTCTAATTCGGATGGTGACGAGCGCGATTCCGAAATTCGTACTACGCGTAAAAGTTCGGATTCGTCAGCAGCAGATCCGATTCCACCTCGAGGGAACTAGAAGCACCGCGTTGTTCCGGGAAAAAGGTAAGGGAGGAGGTCTTCTGCCACTCTCAGGATAAGTCCTATAAATCTCATTTTCTTAGTAGGTACTCCTGTAGTTTCAAAATGGGGCATCTAATTCTCAGGTGAAAGTAGTTCAATGAGCATCCGTAGATTTTTTGTAGAGGTCCACGATTTTCGCGAAGCAAATCGGATGTCTAAAAGTGATTTGATGAGAGAGACTAAATTTGTATTTGAAGGCTCAGGTTTGGAGGTCTGTAGATCCTGTCGTAGGCCCTTTTAAGATTGGAATGACCTTGAACACCGTCTCGCTCCGGCTCTTACGGATCCTGCTTACGAAAAACGTCTCAAGAAGGAGAGGATGAAACTGTCATTGTCTATCTTTCCAAAATGGATAATTTATTCAACCTTCAGGCCCGACCACTCACCGAAAGGGAAGAAACTAGAACTTATTGGGGAAAACATCTTACCGGAATATCAAATTGCACTCAGCCTTCAAGAATATCAACAATTAAAATACGTAGAACAATATTATTGATCAAATTGGAGAAGGGGAGGTCTAAGGCCTATAATAGGTACTTCTAAACCCTTATCACCGAAAGCTTGTGCTGAGCCAAGCTTGCAATATTATGTTTCTCGTAGTTCAAAGGTTGTTTCCCAAGATAAGTCAAACGACTTAAATCGTACCTACCAAAACACCTGCTCAGAGTGTTTTTCCCCCTCTCAACTGAAGATTTCCCATGTTCAAACTGAGATTAAGGGCAATAACCCAGAGCTTAAGAAACGGTTTTATTGTTACGGGTGTAGGAAACCCGGAATTACTCGTCGTAAATGCCCACATTGCAACCCGGGAAACGGAAATGAGAAACTTGCACACTTTTTTTTTTTAAATTGCGGAAATCAAAAGTGGATTGAATTTTAAAACGAATGGTGAAAGAAAATAATATATAAATGTTTTCTTAGCAGAATGCACAGGTCAAGATTTTTAACGAGAATGTAATTTTAAACTCAACATGTGTAAAATCATTCATACACATCGTTGGCAACAAGTTGGTAAACAGAGATTTGTGGAGTTGTTTCAATTCGCATTTCTACAGAAAAATTAGTTTCAGACGTGATTTTATACAAATAAATAAAATCTGAATTGCTGAGAGCCCGCCAAACCCCCGCTTGAGCTGACTCCGCCCACTCCCCGACGGTGAGGTCACATTTCTCGTGTCTGTTTCTTGATCCACTTCCTCTGTGCACTTCAGTTACTGAACCGTTGGTGGTGTTTTCGCCACTTTTTGGTGCTGTCCATTCAACTTTTCGTGCTATACTCAATATTGATGCAACAATAATTCCAATAGGACAAAATACCTAAAGTGAAGGACGGGTATGAGGCGACGTCTTTCAGCTTACGGCCTCTCAGTTCATTTGGCCTGTGCGAGTTCATGTCAAAAATAAAACTTGGGAATTTCGAAATGAAAGGAGTGAAGATGACGAGGTAAGCCGTTATTGCGTGATTCAACTACTAAAGGTAGCTGATGTAGTTGTCAATAGAATAATGTAACGAATTACCTTACCAACAAGGGTAATTGATTCGTAGGTGGGAGCAAAACGCACTGCCGTAGAAGACAGTTCTTGTTGAACCTTTTCCCCAGTGATTACCATAATTCGTAGGTACCGTTCACCTATATTATTCTACCTCAAGCTTATTCCATCCTACCCTATCATTTCGCCACAATACCTAGGCTAGTTGTTACTGGTTAGCTATTATCGAACTATTCCTGACCAAAGTTAGTAAATAAGGAAAGTTCAGGAAGTTTGGGAAGGTCAGAAAAGTAAGGGAAGGTAAAATAAGGGGGGGGGGGGAGGGGGAACTTCCTAACACTGCTGTTACAAATCCTCAAAAGAGACCAGCCTTGACAGATTCTTTCTATCTTGGAATAGCTGGTAGGTAGGCTCACCTGCCGACCATCTATGTATTTTCTATAAAATTCATTATATTGTTTCGAAGTCAACCGCTAATGGTATTATTTGCGGCTCAGAGTAGTTGGGGGTGGATTGGCTCACACAAATTTGGTGACAATCAAATGTATGGTAGCTTTTTTTGCTCATTTGCAAACGTCAAGCCCTGCGAAATGCTTATGCTTATAGGTGGGAAAAGCTTCGTTTATAAAATTAAATACCTACATTAAACCTAAAGGATGTTAGTGATTTTGGGGGATACGGTTTTTTGTCTTTTTTCACACACAAAATATATCCATCGTTGAAAAGCAAAGGTAGGACGAAGATTTGATCACCGTCAGGTACCTGTATTGGTAAATATTCATATCTACTTACAACTAGATGATCTCCGCAAACCTACGGGTGGGTGATACAGCATTTTCTCCTTATCAGGTCGAACCATTTTTCCGGGTTTGTAGCCCAGTTGGCACAACAATGATCCATTTTTCGGGCGATTTAGCAGGTGAGCACAACAGTTTGGCACAATACATTGTTTGTACGACATTTTTTTCGGAATAACAACAAAATATGAAGGAATATCACCGCGAACTTTCTGATTCCTGCATCCACAGTCCGTCCAACTTTTCTTTTTTTTTTGGTAGTTGGTTCCATACTTCTTCTTCTTCTTCGAGAAATTTTCTTTGAGTTATACACTATGGTAATGCATTGTTGTCACTTCTGTTGTGTAGAAGATGTTGAAGCATCGCGGAAAATAACGAAAAGGAAACTTGTTACATGAATGTAGTTGTTAATTGATGAGAAGCATGGAAATCGCCTTGTCCCCAGGGAATAGAGAACTGTGACGTCACACGCTCGTCAACAAATCACAGAGTTTCACGCAGCTTCCCCTTCTCCTAATTTTCAAATTTGATTTTAATTATTACAACAACGTTTTTATCCATAATTGATCACATTTTCGTGAACCGTAGGTCGCGTCTAGTGTAGAGTAAAAAAGGTTTCACACAGAATTTTAGATGGAAGCAAGTTCCTGATTCGGGACGAATCAACCGGCTGTCCTACTGAAACGGAAACCCGGGAAAGGTCGAATTAATCATCGAAATCACGTCATCATCAGCATGATTTTTGGAAACATTCCTGGCGATGCGCGCCCGTATATCCTAGTCGAAATTTTTGGAGTGAAAGTTCTTGGTCTCTTGGACTCTGGCTCCAACCGAACAATATTAGGTTCTGAAGGTTGGAATCGAAATGCAGGGATTTTACTTATTCATTCCCAGGCAACGATGTTTACGACGGCAAATGGTGAGCCTTGTATTGTGGAAGGATGGTTGAACCTTCCAATAGTTCTGAAAAACCAATCACGTTTCATCGATGTAGGTACTCTATGTCCCTTCTATCAAATCTCCAATAATTTTAGGCCTGGGTTTTTGGAGGGAAATGGAAATCGTTCCAAATTTATTTAAAGGGACTTGGGTGTTTGAGAGAGAGAGAGAGAGAGAGAGAGAGAGAGAAATTTTATTGACAATATTATTATGGACAAAAATATTACTTATACATATGAATATATTGAAGTACAATAAACTCAAGTATAAATCACATGAAAAATTAGTTCGTTGTATATACTTATTTTAAGTGAGAAAAACAAAGAAAATTATGTCAATTTTCCACAGCACTAGAACAAATTCTGTGTTGCTGCGGGGAGTTGTTTCGAGCAGGTTAATTACTTAATGGAAATGAATGATTTATATTTTGTATTGGAAGATAAAGACTATATCAAGGGATCAAGCTGGTTAGACGTATTGGCTAGTCATGAAATTTGTTATTTTTTTATGTCCATTTTCTATTAAGAATTTGAAAATTTCTTTTTTATATTTGTCTCTAGAACATAATGATGGGGTTTTTAACGTATTGGACAAGTGCCTATGTATCATATATAATATGTACTTCGGGTTGCGGGTTGTTAGTTGGAGTCGAGGACGGCTGTTCGTGACATTTCCTTCGTAAATGAATCGTGTTTCGTAATTGTGGGATGATTCTGACGTAATCATGTTCGGATGTTTATGATAAAACATTAATATGTTTTTACATAAAAGCTGTTTTATGGAGAACGTTTTGGTGCGGTCATGTAGACTATCTGATGGGTATCTGCGAGGTAAATTGAAGCGAATTTTTATAATAGACTTGTGCACAACTATTAATTTTGAAAGGGATGCGTTGAGAGCGGAGCCCCACACGTGGATTCCGAACTGCAGTACAGATTGAAACAATGTGTCGTATATTAGTTTTAATTTGTCGGGAGGTAATACTTTGCGGATTTTGTAGAAAATATAGCTAAAACTTTTCAATTTATTTGCCAATGTGTTAATCTGTTTGTCCCATCGTAAATTGTGGTCAATGATAATTCCCAAATATTTATGCTCCGTCGCTCTAACAATATTTTTACAATTACAATTTTGTTGGTCATTACATTGATGAATAGTTAAACAATGTGCTGTATTATAATTTTTCCCTAGTTCTAATAATTTAGTTTTCTCAGTATTTAATGTCAAAATATTACTATCAAACCATGACTGCAGGATATTCATGGTGACATTTGCCTTTTCATATGTTTCTTCCCATGAGACACCTTGAAACAGAAGATTAGTATCGTCCGCAAACATATACACCGTGCAATTGTTTGCTACCTTGGCTACCTGGTTGACATATATAAGAAATAATGTACTACTCAACGTGCTACCTTGAATTATTCCAAAGTGGTTCGACAAAACATTACTTCTTACACCCCCGGTCTCGACAATTTGGCTTCTATTTGAGAGGTAACTTTCAAACCATTTTATGCCAGATGGATTGACCCCTACTTCTTCCAATTTCAATATCATGAGAGAACGATCAATAGAGTCGAAACATTTCGCCATGTCTAGAAAAACTAACAAACCTTTCTTTTTTTCATCCTTCAGTTGATATAAATCGCATGATAAATCAAATAATGCTTCATCAACACCTTTGCCTTTCCTGAAACCGAATTGCCTGTCTGTAATTAAATTATTGTTTTCCAAGTATTCATATAAACATTTATTTATCCATTTTTCTAAGACTTTCGATATTACATTCAACAAAGAAATTGGTCTATAATTACCAAGCTCAGATTTATTTCCTCCCTTGTATATTGGACTAACTTTAGCAATTTTGAAAATTTCAGGAAAAATTGCATGTTTGATGCTTAAATTGTATAAGTGCGTTAAGTATTTGACAATGTATGGAATAGCAAATTTTAATGCTTTCGGTGAGATTCCATCTGGACCTGGTGCTGAGTTACCTCTCATTTTATTTACAATTTCGACAACATCTTTTTCAGTAATTTCCTTGATTTCGAATGTGGATTTAACATCGCTCATACTCATTTTTTTGTATTGCTTATAGGTTGGTTTTATTTTTATGTTTGATGCCATCCTGCTACCAATTTTTACGAAGAAATCATTCAAGTCGTTACTCGCTAATTTTTTGGCTTCCTCAACAGTGATATTATCATCTTTTTTCAAAATTTCAGACACTAGAGGTAGCATTTGGTTTTTGTCGCTAACACCTCGTATAGCCTCATCTAGAACCTGCCATTGTTTATTCATATTGACCCCCGCCTTATCTAGTTTTTCGGAGTAATATTTGGATTTAGCTGTTTTCCTTATTTCATTGAGTTTATTTCTGTATTGATTCCTTCAATGCATTATTGAAAGGTTGTTTCTTCAATTTTTGTTTGAGTTTATCTCTCCTGCGTATTGAGATTATAATACCATCAGTTATCCAAGGAGTTAATTTTTGATGTTTTGTTCTAGTTTCTTTCATTATAGTTGAATCTCCAACGATGTTCTGCATTAATTCTAATAATTTGCTTGCCGCTTCATTGACGTCCATCATATTTAATATTGGATCCCAGTTAGTCTCCGTTAGCTTTTGTTTCATAATTCCGTAATCAAGAGAAGAAACTTTTTTTTTACACTTATAATTTTTGCTTGTTTTATTTACATCCGATATTGCTATTGCAGTGATAAAATGGTCAGTAATTTCAGTTTCAATTACACCAGGAAACATACTTTTATGTGTTGAACGAATAGCTATATGATCTATGCAGCTCTTCGATGTACCTATCACTCTTGTAGGGATATTTATAACATTTACATAACCTAACGATGACAGAATATCTAGATACATTTCATTATTATAGTTCCATTCCAATAAGTCTATGTTCAGGTCTCCAATAATTAATGAGTGTTTCACATTGACAGTTCTCAAAAATGTTTCAAGCGATATCAGAAATTCATTAATAGACACACATGACCAAGATCTATACAATGCAAGTAGATGGTATTCTTCGTTTAAAAGTTTGAAACTTATGGATATAGCTGACATATCATTAATTTTGATCTCTTTTACATCGCATATCAAGTAAGATTTTATATAAACTATAACACCATCATTTCTATTAACCGAGTTTTTAGTAAAATATACTGTATAATCAGGTATGGATGTCGGCTCACCACATTGGCTTTGCCATACCTCCGTAAAGATTATGAAGTCCGGTTCACATTTAGCTACTCGCAAAGACGTAAAAAATTCTTCTGAGTTTTTATTGTAGCTTCTAATATTCAAATGAAGAAATAGTAAATTCTTATGTTCATCAACGTTCCCTATATATGACTCTATACTATTATATGATTTACAATTTTCAGTCAGCTCAAGTGTTGGGTTTGGTAGTAGGAAATTATCGTTCATTAGGAGTGTGATTTGAGCGTAGCAACATCATCTAAAGTTTACATACGGTCTAGGTCGGCGAGAGACTTGATTGTTTGCACTTTTTCACCATCAGCCTTTCTCACGTGTATGATGCAGTCTTTTAGCCAAACATATCTGAATCCCTTCTCCTTAGCTTTGGATTTAGCTTTCCTCAGCAATTCAGCCCGGAAGGACGTTAGATTCTCATTAATGTATATTCTTTCATTCGGCCAACTTTTGTGCAGTTTGATTGCAGATAGATTTTTATCAGTTTTTGCTGCAGTAATGAGCTTTTTTGCATTTTCTGGTGATACGAGTGAAGCGATGATTTTCCTCGGGCGATCATTACGTATCGTACCGACCCTAAAGGCAGCACGTATTTCACCACATTCCACATTGAGGACTTGTGACGCAGCTTTGACTATTTCAATACAGTCTTCATTTTTTGTTTCCGGAACGCAGTTCAATTCAACATTAGTGTTACGGGAGCTTTGTTCCAGAACATCGACCTTATGTTGCAATTCAGTTATTACTGATTGCATCTCAATATTTTGCTTTGTTACGTATTCGACGGTAGTCTCCATATTTAGCACCTTCTCAGAGAAAACATCGAACTGGTCACTCATGAAATTGACCGATTCTTTGAGCTCTTTCAAGTCATTTGCCATTGTCATAAGGTTATTAAGTTTTGAATTCATCTGCAATAGTGCACGCTCAATGTTGTTGGATCCATCCAGTTCGAGGTCGATGGTGCCGATGCTGGAGTCGTCACGGATTCGCACTTGAGAATCACAAGAATTTTTCTCCAAGTCAAGTGATCCGCCGTTCTTGCATGGATCACATTTCCATCGGTCTTTGGCTTCTTTTGACATATTTTTGAAGTTTTCAATACTTTTGATACGAGTGCATGCTGGATGATAGAGCGCACCACCTTTTGTGCATTTAGCAGTTTTCGCTGGCGAGAATAGTTCTCTTGAACACTTTTTGCAATCCATCCTTATGAAGACTCAAACTCCTACGGTCAACAAGCCCTGTCGGTTGTCTCCCGACACACTGAAAATAGTTGACGACTCAAATCAGCAAAGATGATACGTAAGTAGGTGGGCGTGGCTCACCTGGAGGGGGTCAAACGTCCTTGAGTCCGCTATCGCACAATCGCTCAACACCGGCTCTCCCGGCGATATATCTCGATTCAGACCGAAAAATGGCGAAAGATTCAGCGAATAAAATCCGGGAATACCCCGAAATAGCCGATCCTCAATCAGGGACGAACGCAGACAGGGTAGCAAAGAACAATCACGCACGATTTGAGACAAGACCCAAGCAATTTCACGTAGTATGACCACGGTAAAACCAAACATAAGTCCAGCCATGACGAACATCATGTTTTCAGCCTCAATTCTCAACCCTCATTCATAGCCGAGATCACCTCTCAACAACTGATCGCCAGAGCCTTGATGATTTGGTGTATAAATATTTTGATGTCTTTTCGAAATCACCAGGTTGCACTGAGGTGGTTGAACATAGGACATATACTGGTGACGCTCAACCAATTAAACAGCGTTACTATCCGGTTTCACCAGGATCACATGCTCAGGGATGGAATTGTGGAGCCTTCGCCGAGTCCCTGGTCGTCATCAATTCTGTTAGTCAAGAAACCGGATGACAACAATAGGTTCTGTATTGATTTTAGAAGACTTAATGCAGTGACTAAAAGGATGCTTATCCTCTTCCTTTCGTTAATAGTATCCTTGATCAACTGAGGGATGCCAAGTTCCTTTCTTCCATCGATATCAAGGCTGCATTTTGGCAAGTCAGGGTAGCAAAACAAAATAGGGAGAAAACCCCTTTGACCGTACTTGGACGAGGTTTACTACAATTTTTGAGGATGCCATTTGGCCTCCATGGTAGTTTGCCTACTTGGCAACATCTCATTGATCGTGTTCTTGATATTGACCTGGAACCCTATGTTTTTGTATGTTTGGACGACACCGTAATTTGTACTCCAGACTTTGAAACTCACTTGCTCACTTCCAGTGCCCCCTGGCTGCAGGTCTTGCCCTGAACCAAGAAAAGCGCACATTTTGCCACCCTGAATTTATGTACCTGGGGTATGTTGTGGACCCTTATGGCCTTTGCTGTGATGCAGAGAAAGTTTCAGCCATTCACAATTTTCCACGTCCGTCAATCCAGAAATAGGTTCGCCAATTCATTGGTACGTGCTCTTGGTATGTTGTGGACCGTTATGGCCTTTGCTGTGATGCAGAGAAAGTTTCAGCCATTCTCAATATTCCACGTCCCTCAATCCAGAAACAGGTACGCCAGTTCACTGGTACGTGCTCTTGGTACAGGCGTTTCGTGAAGGATTCCACATCCAGCATTGCCCCAATTACGGCACTCTTGAAAAAAGGACAGCAATTTCGATGGACAGAATCTACAGAACTTGCCTTTGAGGATACCCGTCAAGCTTTGACCGAGTCCCCCGTCCTCAGTTGTCCTTACTTCACAAAGCCTTTTGAGATTCATACCAACACATCAGCATATCGCACTGGTGCAACTTCTCGAGGAGAGCCACGAATAATCACATTGCAAGCAAGATGTTAACTAAGCCTCAGCAGAATTACTCCGCCACTGAACTTGAGTGTTTGGCAGTAGTCTGGAGTATTGAGAAATATCGAGCATATTTTGCGGGAACCCATTACACTGACCATCACAGCCTGAAATGGTTGTGTAGTCTAATATTCGACCCTGGTCGACTAGCACGCGGGGCTATACGTCTTCAGCCATATGATTATGAGGTAATCCATAAAAAGGGGAAGGATAACCTCGTCCCAGATGCACTGTCTCGAGCACCACTGGTAGATGTAGTCTCAGCCATCCTAACTGCTGAGGCTGCCTGTTATTGGTATCTGAACCTGAAGACAAAATCCGAAACAGCCCTGAAAAATACCCCGACCGGAGATTCAGAAAGTCCACCTTTATAAGCATCAGTCTCTCACTTTTGACACCGACATTGCTTGGAAATTAGTTGTCCCAAAAGACCAGCGGCGCGACATTCTTCACTCCTGCCATAATGCATTCACATCTGGACACCAGAGTGAAGCCCGCACTTACCACTGTGTAATTTATCGTTATTACTGGCCGTAGATGCGTGCTGATGTGAAGAAGTTTGTCAGCAAATGTAAAATCTGTCAGCAGACGAAGGTACCTCCAACAAACCCCCTTGGCATGTTTGGAGAACGCCATTTTCCCTCGAGGCTTTTTGAAATAGGTGCAAACCAATCTCATTGGACCCCTTCCTCGATCAACTAAGGGATTCCGGCATATATGTATGGTTACGGATGTGTTTTCAAAATATACGGTTGTAAAACTAATTTGTAATGCAACTGCGACTGTGGCAGCTCGAGAGTACGAACCTTTTTGACATATGAAGTTCTTGCAAAAGTGGTTTGCGATAATGAGCCAGAATACCGCAGAGCATCCTTTAAATCCCTGGCTGAAGGATATGGTATGAACATATTCTACAGTGCCCACAGGCACCCATCAGAAGCAAATCCTACTGAACGGTACAACCGAAGCCTGATCATATATGCTTCCTCTTACTTGAAGGATGAGCAAAACAAATGGGTCCTTCTCCTTCCCAAATTCACTGTGGCACTTAGAACTAGAGGTGGGTAAGTGCAATTCTTTTGAGGGACTCAAGTTCAGTTAGTTCACCCCTAGAAAGGAGTTGTTCTTTGGAGTTAGTTCAGTAGTTCATTCCAGTTCTTTTTCGTTTCCCTCAAGTTCGGTAGTTCATTCTATTCCTTATCACTTCCCTCAAGTTCATTATAATTACGCATTAGCAGTTCTTTTTCGCATCAACGTTTGCAATAGGTACCTACCTACCAGCTTATTCTAGAATCACAAGTGTCACAAAAACGGTGTTTTTCATAATAATTTTTATAATAATAGAAAAAATTCACACATTATTATCACAAGTCTGGTAAGTCCTGAGTTTCAGGCACAGCAAAAACACAATAACTAACACTATAAACACAATACATTATGCATATGTGTAATTATATTTTAATAACAAGTAATATAGGTACCTATCAAAATGTTCTAAAATCACAAAAATTAAAAATACCTGCTGACTTATTTATGATAGTCAGATTAAAATCACAAAAATATTTAGTAAATAGGTAAAGTACCTAGCTGGTAATAGTACCTGTGTTAAAAAAATCAAAGTAATTCAAAGATCCAGTCATGGAGTACGACTTAATGAGCGAATAGTTGGTAGGTACGCAAAGAACAAAAATAACTTCAATGTATATGGTCAAAGAATAATGAGTGGTTTAAGAAGGATACTGCCATAGCAAAAACACATTTGCATGTGGTTACCTATATTTTAATAGCATAATAAACAGGAACCTGCCAAAATTGCTGAAATTATAAATTAATCTTAGAACAGTTAGAATAGAATTAAAACCACAACAATAGAAGGTAGTAAAGGTACTTAGTTGGTGACAGTTGAAAGTCTTATCAGTTGTGGGTAGGGACAATATTTTATTGACATTTTCTGTCGTCAAGCGAGACCTCTTCGCAGTGGTGGTGTTTCCACACTTGGAAAAAATTCGTTCGTATGGAACTGACGATGCTGGAATACGAAGTCTCCTTTGCACGTGGCTGAATGGGGTAAGCTTCCTTCTTCTCTTCCCTCCATTTTCGGGGGCCAGCTTCAAGCCCCAACAGGGGTTCATCGATATATTTAAATAGCTCGACGATGCTCGCAGCAGACAGCGAATTGTTGGAATTCCCCCTCAGAACGGCTGTCTCAGCTATGTAGTCGTCCCATAAGTCGCTCTTCCTATTTTGAGGGTTGGATATCTGGGATGCTGGAAGGGGTTGATCATCATTAACGATACGTTGACAGCATTCGACTTTGAAATGATCACGTTTTTCACATCAATGAAAACCTTATCGTCATCACCCAGAGCCCTTTTCTTGAACGAGGATCTAGAAAGGCCGCTGGACAAAACTGCTCATTTCTTTTCCAATTTATGAAACCCTCGTTTAGCTCAACAGTTAACATCTTCACCATCTTCCGAATTTCGGACATCATTGGTGGATTGTTCGCATGGTTTCCCAACCTTTTGTCCAAAGTTCCGATTAAAACCAACGTCTTAGAGAGTAATAGTGTTTTTTCCGTACAAACCTCCGTTGTCACATAATAGAAAATCTTTAAAACACCTATGTTACGAGCCAGTTCGACGGAACTGCTTTGGTCAGCTCGACCCAGTTTTCCCGGACTCCCCTCAGGCCATCGCCCTCCGGTTCAGTCTGCCTCAGCGCCTTGTGCGCGACTCACTCTCCCGTTATACCTTTGTGTTATTCATCCAATAATCAAATAAAATTGATATTGTAGTGTTCCATGTGCGGGATTTATTCGTATCATCCTACCTGCACCTTAAATCAACGCCCGGAACATTACATTTGGCGCAGCCGTACGTTCACGGACTTTAGTACGTTCCCAATAAGCAATTCCGTGGTTAATTATCGTGTTTCAGTGTTGTGTGCTAACGCAGTAAAGTTTTTGTGGCTTTGCTGTTTCAGAACAACGTCGAACTTTCATCAGAGGGCGTAAGTTGTGTTACCTATCCATTTAATTCAATGGAAGCACCTAGTTGAAGGCTTTTCATCCGACTTCAAGCCCCCATTCTTTAGCTTCTTACTACCGCCGCACTCTGCAGAAATTGGATAGGAATTTAGATGTTATTCACTCCCTTCCCAGCCGGCTGATCATTTCACAAGCTCGTAATCCAACCATCACAGGCTGGAACAATCGTCTTCGACACATCGACACATCTCAAAAGTCAAGGACCACCAGATCGCTCATCCCACCCGAAATATCAAATCCTCTTCAACCCCAGGAATATTGAATTTTCCTTGCAATGTTTGCAGCGGACGTCTTGCCCTCCATAAATGTAAAATATTCAAAGGGATGAATGTTGAAGAGAGATGGAATATAATTTATTCTAACGATTTGTATGCGAACTGCTTTGCCTCGACACATAATTCAAACATGTGTACTTCCCGATTTGTATGCCAACATCACAAAGCACACAGTTCGCTGCTTTGTGACAACCCGTTCAACTTCGCTAGAATTCGCGAAGTTGATGACGTAAAACGGGACTGTGGACTACCCCTTTTTTCTCTACCTGCGTTCATGGATCGGACATGTAATTCCAGTTGTGAGGAATCTACTTTGAAGGGATTCGCTCCACCCTCACTCCCATCTGAGGACAAATATTCTCAAAAAGGGGCGGGAGAATCAGCAATAGCGGACCTGTATCCAGTGATAAAATCCTGTGAGTATTCCAGCTTGCCATATGTATACTTCTTACTTACTATATTCCCATTCAGCAGCATTACCTCAGATGAGTTAGGAGCAAGTATGCTTGGGAATCGAACGTGACTTTCCTTCATCAGCTTTACAAGCAAACCTACTGCGAACAAGAGTACGTATACCAACCTAAATCAGAAGTTACGCTGAACTGCAATCGAAAAGTAAACCTTTCATTTCCCGCAGACAATTCTTAGAGACATTCCAAAATATTTCCAAGGAATCTCTAATATGCATTTGGTGTGTGCTGCCATGGGAAGCATATCCCAAGATATTCACAGCTTACTCTTTTTCGACTGTGGGTGTGAATACCATTTACAACGTTTTGAAAGAATAACAATCAGTAGGTACTCTCCAAAGTTTCCGAACTGTTTGAACGAACTAACAAGATCTCTATTTGCTGTTAATTACTTCCAATTTGCTGTGTGTTATTCAGTTTAGCTTCAATGTATTCTAGTTCACATCTAGGCTGAATTTCATATATATACACCTGAGGATAGGTGCTCCTCATAGGGGGAGATAACGTTCGACGGTACTGCTTTGGTCAGCTCGACCCGGTTTTCCGGAACTCCCCTCAGGACATCGCCCTCCGGTTCAGTCTCCCGTAGCACCTTGTACGCGACTCACTCTCCTGTTGTACCTTTGTGTTATTCATCTAATAAACCAATAAAATTAATATTTTAGTGTTCCATGTGCGGGATTAATGATTATAGTACTTCTCAACCTCCACGTACCTTAAATACCTACACCATCTTGCATTATTTTCAATTAGTTTGGTGTAAAAATTAAATCGCTATCCAATAATTGGATTGTAAAATTGTAAAAGCGCGGAAGCAGACATGAGAGGATCTTTGTTGTTTAGAATACTCACAAACATGTTGGAGGATGAATTCCACCTAGTAGGCACTTCCTGTTTCAATTTTAGTCGGGTTAGGTTCATTTGACTTTGAATTTCACGAAGTTTCTCGGTTGAATTGTTGCTTTGTTTGCAATGTTGCACTACGCCCTTAGCTTGGGTGTGAAGGGTTTTATTCCTTCTATTCCCTTTCCTACAATTAAATTCAGCGTGTGGGCGAAGCAACCCAAATGCCTAAATCCTGCATATGAAATTGCCCTCTTCAAATGGGCAGCATTGTAACTTACAGCAGCAGCTATCTTGTTTCCTATGGCTACTCCTTACATGAATAAATTAGTGCGTTTTTTATATTGTCCGCAGTATGGTGTTCGGGAAAGTGGTTACAAGACAGTAGTATGGTTTTCAAGTTACTTGTTGTGGGGGCAATGAAGTGAGCAGTTATTGCAAGATAGTTGGTATTGTCGATAGATGCCCAGGCATCAGTCGTGATAGACACAGCCACAGCTTCTTGCAATTATTCACGTCCAACTATTTCTTGAACTTGCAGGTAAACGGCGGGCAGGATGAGAGTGTCTTTCGAGGGGGCAATTTGTACCCAGGGTTAAGCTGGCGTACAACATTTATGAATTCCTCCTCTTCTACCACACTGAATGGATAATATCTTTTGAAAATCATCTTCAGTAATAATTCATTTAAAGCTCTAACTCTGGATACAGGTACTGGCTTGAGCACATTCACAAAACTGGTGATGTCGTCTTGATTCGTTGAGCTGCAGGTGTTTTTCAGGGATTTTCAGATCGAGGATCGATGCTGGGTACCTACTTGTTGAGGAGTATTATTAATGTCAACTCGGTACTGGGTATCAGAAGACAGAATATTCGACTGAATCAATGGTACACTGGTATTATCCGTTTTTTCAACATTCACACATTCCAAAGAACCATTATTGTTATTGACAACAGTAGACTTCGAAAGAGATATGGCCGGACGCTTATTTTTTAAATGTCTAAACAAATTGCTCACATTTCCGTTCTTCCTACTGATTTCAGCTGTACAGTATCGGGACACGCCCTTTCCACCAGTTTTCAAGTTGAAGTGATACCATATGGCACTCTTTTTACGGATGAACATGACTTATTTGTTGGTCTAAGTACGAAAAACGCAAAAATCACAAATCACAATGGTTTATTATTTTCCTCTGCAGATGCCCTTTCTGCTTATATCACTATTTTCTGTTCTGACACACAGACTGACACCGAACCAAATTTGTTCAAGTCATAAAAGTAAGGTAGGTACCTACTTACCTACCTGCCTACCTATCAACAAAATCCAAGATAACCATACTTTATCAATGCTCTGGGTGGTCTAAAAAAATTCTCAAGTGCAATTTAAAAACGTAAAAAACACTTATAAGAAGTTTTTGAGCTAGGTACGGCGATCTGAAAATGCCAACCCCTTTTTTTCACCGCTGAATTATTGACAATAATGCCGAGCTTCGCAGAACCCTAGACCCCAATTCACCCCAATAACCTAAAAAGTACAAACCAAATTTCATTAACTTATTTTTGTTCATGGTAACCATGAAAAGTGAGAAGTAGGTACGGCAGAGGAAAGACAATTTTTTATTCCATTTTCCGATTCTACGAAGGTACCTACTTGAAAAGGAAACCATCAAATATTGAGGGAAGTGGATTTTTTTCACGCTCTTTTCCTAAGTTTCATTATTGAAAAAGTATAAGTAGGTACATTTTTATTTTTTATTTGGTTTAAATTTTGTTTACTAGGTACCTAATTTTGGTAATATTACTTACTTTTTATCAGATCGCCTACTTTCAAATTCTAGCGGCGATCCAGTCACAGGACACAAACACTGTCTAGAACTAAGAACGAAATCCCTAGTTCTGAACTTCCAGATGGCCGAACGACATCCAACTTAGTTACTTATTCCTTTGAACTACTGTCCTTCCAATATACTATAAACTCCTTTTAGTGTCCACACCATCTGAACGAAAGGAGCTGTCGTTATGTATTAACTGCTGCTGTATGTGCTGTATTAAGTTTCAGAATTCATCTCATTTGAACTAATCCTAATGAACCAAAGGAACTATCGTTCTGTGGATACTATAAACTCCTCGAGTAGTACTCCTTGAACTAAAAGAACTATTCGTTCAGTGGGCACAATCAACTCCGCGTGTAGTGTTCTCCCCATCGAACTAAAGGAATATCGTTCGGTGGATACTACCAACTCCTCATGTAGTAGGTATCCAACATTCCTATGAACTACAAGAACAAAAGAACTGAAGGAACTATCGTTCATTGCATACTATCAGTATGTAGTGCCCACTATTCCTATGAACTAAAAGAGCTAAAGAACTAACTCAGTCGCCTTGTGAGTGAGTGAATTACTAGTTCTTTAGTTCTTAATCCACAGAACGATAGTTCTTTAGTTCCACCTCCCTACATCCGCCTCTAGAAACTGGGTCCTTGGTCCTAGTGAACCACCAATCAGTGAAGTGAACTACGTCTAGGAGTAGTTCTGCTGGCGGAGTTAGTACTTCAAGAGTAGTTCAGTAAGGAACTACCAGCCTCTACTTAGAACTGATGAAAGCCAAACGACTGGCGTCTCTCCTGCCTCTTTGGTTTTCTTATTTGGTTACAAGATGCAACCAGAACATCTTTCCTTCAGAGGTCAAAATCCAAATGACCTGGAGCATCCTGTTCGCATCGCGAGTGCCAAGAAATCAGCGATTGTAAGTAAGTAAGGCGATCAGCGATGTTGTAAGTAAGGTCCACCGGCGGATGGCAGAGTTCTGCACTAAGAACCACTCGTCCTACAACCTGAGAAGGGATCATCGCGATTTCATCGTCGGTGATTGGGTTTGGAAAAGTAACTTCGTCCAATCCAACGCTGCAGACCACCTTTCAGGAAAGCTTTGTAAGCGCTACACCGGGCCCTTCAACCATAATCTACCAGCTTTGCAATGACAGTGGCATTGATTCCGGGGTGTGCCGTATCTCGGACCTCAAGCCGTACTTCGAGAATGAGGACTTCTGATGAGTTTCTTCCCTGGATCAGTATGAAACTTTCCCCCAGGAAGAGGGTGATAGTAGCGGTATCGCTGAGTTCTTCTGAATTTTGCCCTCCCCCCGGCCCAGTGTTGTTTGTTTCCTTATCGCAGCAGCGACTGATCATCACTGGTGGGCTTCTCCTTCTCACACTGTTACTATCGTCCGAACTGCCTCTCTCTCTCTCTCACTTGTAAGGGTTATGGAGCGTCCTCTCGAATCCTGCTTGGATTCAGTTCTTCAACCATCGCCTTCTAGTGTGGATCGTACGAGCAGCAATATTCGCTACACGGCAAGTTCCTCGTGGAGCCTTCCATCTCCCACAGTGGTCGGTATTTTTTTGTTTTACACCAGGAGGATCGCCCAGGAAAGTTAATTATTTTTATTCAGCTGACATCGAGGTATGTTGACGTACCTACACACTGAGGTACTACTTGGCCGAATTACATTGAAGTATAATGGTGGGGGGTGACTTCCTTTTGCTGAATATTCATGGGGTTGTTCCCCTTTCTCTGTTCTCCAGCAGTCCATCAGCAGCCTGTCTTCACCTTACGAATCCCAGACTATTCTGCGCTTTTTCACGCGAGCCTATCACCATTTTCTGAGGGTAGGTATACCTCAAAGCAACATGTGCTTTTGGATCCATTTGAAAAAGTATAATATATTGAGATCACTCTTATAGACAATCCCCGTTGTTTGATGCCGTTTTCTGGACTCCGCAAACCTGATTCTCACTGATCTTCACTTTGAACGACAGTTGTACTTTTCTGGACAACATACCGCCGCCGTCAATCGAGTACTACCATCACTTCGAAGGTAGGGATCAATTATTTAGTAGGTATTACCTACTTGTACTCCACTTATACCTACACGAAGTTGTGACATACGGGAAAATTATTTTTAACTCTATTAAAAGGTCTCTTCTCTTTTAGTCTACAGCCGTCCGAAGCCCTTTCCCTTGGGGGTGGCAAGTGTGGTGGATTTTCCCTTACCGTCGTTCAACGCATCCTTCAACAATCAGATGCAGAATTTCCGATTTCGTCTCTACTTATGTTCACTACAATATACCTACAGACTTTCCATCAACTTCTTTTCGTTTGATAATTTAAAATTGATTCACGATTCCGATTTTATGTGAGGGTGGCCACTCATCGAAAAAATTGTGTTTAGGGTGCTAAGTAGGTTTAACGCACACCTGGTATTTGCTTGTATCCATCAGATATTGGGTGCCGGAGTCGCCCCATGCTTTCCTATATGTTATACATGAGAAGAATTTTTTTTTTTGGAATATTTATTTGATTTCTGAAGTTACTTCTATTTTGTAAAGGAATATATTTTGCCCGCGAAATATCAAATTTGGCTTTGGTTTGATACTGTTGGACTCTTCCAACTGTATCTGATGGGGGGGGGGGGGGGGGAGTATATTGTGGCAGGTAATCACTCATAGTTGGTGCATTTATAAGGTAGTCGCGAAAAATCAAGACAACTAACTAAAAAAAAGGACCTAATTCGGGTTTTTGGGGGGCCAAAATTGGTGGAAACCATCAAAAATAGCTATTTCAGCGCATGAAATAAACAATAAATGAACAGCCAACATTCCAGGTATTTCCAATAGAATAATAAGCCCATGTGACAATGACATAGCAGGTTTTTCACCCGTAACACCCTTGGGTGTTTTCCGATCGGGCTGCCGAGATAGGGGACACAACTAGGGCACAAATAGAGCTTGTGCACGAAACAACGATTTTTTTAGACCAAAAACTGAGGTAGTTATCGATGACACGGCGGACTGACATAGCATTTTTGGAATCGACACCTTGAAACGTGAAAGAACAAATTTTGAGGGGGGTGCTCAAAAAAAAGTTTTCCGAACCGAATACACGGGTGAGTATTTAGAGAATAATAAACCAAAAATGAATGTAAGCGAACTCAACTCGTCAACATTCATCAGAAATGTAATTTCCTCGTTATCTTGTGGTCATAATCAGTGGCCTATTTAACTTGGACACAGAACGCATGAAATCAAGCCTGGAGGTGGGATTGTCACTAATGTATCTTGATATATAAATATGGCACTCGATTTGCTGATGCTTGCTGACAATATGCTTCCACAAAATCACTAGCTCACTAGTGATATTTACATCAATTAGTGTGTCCGTTTGTATTTCCAGTAGCGTGAAAAAAACATGTTTCCGTATATTACATAAATGGATTAGATAGGTAGTATGTTATCTGAATTTGGGACGATTTGGCGGAAATTCAATTCACTACAAGCCGTTGAATGTGCCAGTGAGCTAATACCGAAGCGTTGCTCGTCAGAAATGAGAGAAGACAAAAGGAAATCGATCGGGCTTCGCCTGATCATCGAGTCTCTTACGAAGGTTTCAATTCCGATCGAAACCCATCGCCTGCTTTGCCATCCATCATCCGTTCGGACCACGGAAATGTTGAAGAAACCTTCCAAAGAATGTGTACCTAGCATGATGTTGAAGAAGAAGTAGTTAACAGGGGAGCGCTAAGTAAGTAGGAACCACACAAGACCAGAAATGAGACCTCAGTAATGCCACGTTTCACCAACTGTACTAATAATGGATGAAGCGAAAATAACGGGGTCAACCCCCGGAAATAACCGCCGGTTATCACCATCGCCATCTAAAAAACCTCCATAACTTTGTCATTAGCGTCCATTACAACAGCATATATTACAGAATTATAAATTATGACAATTATCCATATTATGTTTAACTACTAGATATGCTTCGTTACCGGGTAATAGGAAATTATTACAATCACCCAGAAAAATCATTTCTGGAACTCACCCCATCTGATAACAGACAAAAGAAAGAAAAAGTGTCTACTTAACCAGCGTACCTAACAAATTCCGGCCTCTACAAACATTTAATAACATACTCTAGAGCTAGAGGCTCGATATCTACCCACCACAGGACGCGTTGTAGGGAATTTCAAGTGTTTTTCCCCCTTTTGTTCTAGGAAATGTGTAATAAATTATTAATTGTAATTTATTATTATGGTGGCTCATATGAATACAATGAGAATTATTAGAGCATAGAGCCGTTTTTTTGATATTCAGCCACAAATAACTCGCGTACTACTAATAACAATATTTTAACAACAATATGCTATAATAGACAAGAGTCATCAAGGATATGCACATGATATGGGCATAGTACTCAGTCACTATAACGCCTGAAATTAGTGATGCAAGGGGCAAGATGCGCTGCACGTGATGTTTGCAATAATAAACGAAATGACCCTCTAGAACACCTATCAATCAAGTTAGACTCACGAGATAGTAATAATAGTTCGACCTGTGGTTGCGGAGAGATAAGTTACGGTCTCTTGTAGTAAATATCTTGGGGAAACCATAAATGAGCTGCCACAGCCCGCCTCACGCTCTAGAAAACAAAATTTAACATGGATTCACCAAAACGTTGTTTTATATTAATTTTCGGGGTTCTAGCCATTTTACCAATTTTTGGCGATTTTGTATGCACAAAACTCAAATTTTACCCACTTTCTATTTCTTGAATTGCTTAACTTTTTAACTCATCCTTTCGTTTGTTATGACAAACATATGTTGGCGATATCTGGAATCATGTAGCCAAAAGCCAAGGTCAAATATAGTCTGGGGTGACATATGCGTACATACATACATAAATCCACATTTATCTAGGTACGCAGGAGCGTCCCGCCCGCCAAGAAAACCGAAAACCTCCGTACCTACCTACAGCGACCAAGAAGGCACTTCTTACAGGACAACAACCAGGGCATTATATCCCCCCCCCCCCCCCCCGTAACTCGGCCACCTGGGGGTCTCCGGTGTTGATTTTTCGTACACCCACTTTCGAGGGGCCCCTGAGGATGTGTACTAAAATTTCAACCCTCGGGACCATCAGGTACCGGATTTATGGAAGTTTGAAAATTTCACGTTTTTCTACTTCTTCTTGCTGTTGTCGTCGTTATTTTCTTTGACAGGGCTACAGCCTCACAGACATTGAGCTGAATGGGCCGAGCTGAAATGTTGCACATCCATTCGTTATGCCTCTTATGCATTTTGCCCCCCCCCCCCCCACCCTCTTTTTTGAAAATTGTAGGTATAAGTACTAGTACAGGTATTCAGCAATTTTTTTTATGGGGCTGCAGCCTCACAGACATAACCGATCGACCTGAAATTTTGCACAAACATTTTTGATGCTTTAAAGAAGAGTGCCTTTTGTACATTCTGCCCCCCCCCCCCCCCGCCCCATTTTTAAGAATTTTAGGCAGGCAGATACTGAGAATTTTTGTTTAAAGGTAACTAGGGGAAAAAATCTTAACTTCATCAATCAATGCAAAGATATGTGATGCCCCCACACACCAACCCTGTTGGAAAAATGTACCCGCCCAAATATTAAGTAGGTAGCTGCTGAGTAAATAAGGAGGTACTGAGTCGGTAGGTATTAACTAGGTAGTAATGAGTAGGTACTAAGTAGGTAGTACTGGGTAGGTAATAAGTGGGTAGTACTGAGTAGATACTAAATCGGTACTAATTAGGTAGTACTGAGTAGGTACTGAGTAAGTAGTACTGAGTAGGTTCTAAGTAGTAAGTAGTGCTGAGTAGGTACCAAGTATGTAGTACTGAGTAGGTACTAATAGGTAGTGCTGAGTAGGTACTAAGAGGTAGCACTAAGTGCGTACTAAGTAGGTACTAGGTACTGAGTAAGTGGCGACCTACCGGGAAAAAAGGTTACTTCATCAATAAAAAAATATGTGATCCCCCCCCCCCCCCCCCCACCGTTGTAAAAATTTACCCTCCAAAAAACCGCCTCAGCAGCAAAAAGGATCGATATCCATTTTGCCCGCCGAATTAGCATACTCGGTGCTTTACACCTCGATCTTGGATGTACATGAATATAGAAACCTGATCCTTCCCCTCTCTTGGCTATGCGTATAGGAACCTGTACCCTCCCCTCCCGCCAAAAAACTTGAAATTTCTTTTAACGCTGTTTGGCGGGCAGCTTTTTGCCCCCAAGGCGAACGGCCCCCACCAAAAAGCGTTGAAAGAAATTTCAAGGTTGTTGGTGGGGGAGGGGGGGGGGGCTAAAAACAATATTTTATTTCCTTACAAAAGAGTTCACAAGTCTTCCATCAATAAGTAAGAAGAGCGAGGTGGTTTAGTGTTGAAATTCTGTATCTTATAACTGTAATGAGGCTGCCATTAACATTTGATCCAACCATGAGTAGGTCTGGACTTCTGGCAGCAGAGTAGTTGATTAATGAAAACAGTGTTCTCACCACAGCAAGAGGATAGTGGGTGATTGGGCTCTTTGAGGGGGTGGACAGTTGAGGGGTTGATAATACACGATGGCAAGTAATTACACCCGCTTCGTGGGCCACTAAATAAAGAACCAGTTACATAGGAACAACGAGATGAAATTCGCGAGTTTGCTTCTCCCTGCATCATTGTCCGCAACGTCGATACTTTGAGCACGAGTAAAATAATTTACTCATAAATGATCCACGTAGAGGAATCAGACAGCGTTCGCTTGTTTATCATATTTTGCATAGATAACAATTTTGTTTAGACACGATTCTGAACGTAATCATTTTGAAACGAAAAGCTTGGAAGGACTTCAATAAATTCAAAAATTGCGGATGGACTTCATCAAAATGGATAGACCAGAAAAAAATATTACACCTAAATTCTGCCAAAGAGTGAATGAAACGTCAGCGTAATGCAAAGAAGGGGAAGATAACCTGGATTTTATTTATTCCTGAGGGGGTGAAACAGGAGGGTCAGGATCTTGACATGGAGAATTCCAATAGAACCAAGATTTACAGCTTAGCGGAGGTATCAGGTTGTAATCGCGTTCTGGCCGGCCCACGAACTACCAAATCATCACATTACACGACTAGTACTTAAATGATTAGAGTGATTAGCGTTAAATGATAAGAATTAGAGATATAGGTTGTAACTATCAATACAGAATCGAAGGTGAGGCCCGCCCTGAATGCTGTACTCAGATATGTGGTATGCTATAATCAATGGTGTCTCGCTTGATAAGATCTCGAGAGAAATTTTAAAAAATATCATATAACTACTGATGGGTAGGTATGTAACGTTTGAAAGTTAGCGAAGTGGTTTCCTCATCTAATTTGTAACAGTGTGGGCTATTCTCGATACATTTTTTCTTCCGGTGGAGACTGGATCGGTTTGGTGAAGCCTAATCGATATCCCTTCTTAACCGGTGATAATCTCACTGGTCTAGGAGAGGGACTCTCGAGTGTCTACCCCCACTGTTACACTCTGTCACAAATTTCATTCATTCATGGATTGGAGTAAGTCTTGACGATTTTTCTTGGTACTGAACACCAAGTATGTACGTCATATACCTATTTACATCGGCGACGTCTACCGAGTCGGCCTACCTGTAACCGTCGACCTATTTTTCACCCCTTAAAAACTAAATTTAACCCCCTTTTTGGTTTATTATTTTCAATAATGAACCATTGGAATCGAGCATGAAAAAAAAAATTCTTACCCCCCCTCAAAATTTGATGGTTTACGTTTCAAGGTATGTAGAATCCAAAACTGCAATAAAAATATTTCTGTCTGTCCGCCGTACGCCGTACGCCGTACGGGCCACTTTTCTTAGTTACCATGAAAAAAAATTGATGAAATTCGGGTTATAGGTTCCGTTCGGCGTCTAGTTGGTCCTCGAAGCTCGACGTTACTGTGAGTCATCTCTAAGGGGTTCAAAATAGGGGTTGAAATTTTCAAAACGCCTATACCATTTTTTTACGTAAATATTTTTACGGTTTTAAATAGTTCTTGAACTTGCGAGTTTTTTAAGTCCATCCGGAGCATCGTACGTCCAGCCGTTCGTTCACAGTAAGGCCCCGAAGTTTGCACCGACAGGCATTTTCGACTCCAGTGTGAATGAAATTGTATACAATTCAAACCAAATCTCGTAACCAGAGACGCGCCCACAATAGGAAATTTGGCGGAGATAGAATCATTGCTAGGGATCACCTGATTATATTGGCGGAGTATGAAGTCGAGTTGGTTGTTCTGTGATATTATTTCATTTGAAAAATGATGGCTCTTTTGGAGTTTGTTGGTAGGTAGTGAAACTTGAACAAACGTTGAAGTATTATTGATGGGTAAATTATTACTACGGTAAATCATTACTCAACGGTAAATTATTACACAACGGTTCATTATACCATCTACGTAGAAGGGGCTGGAGTTTTTTGGTAGGTACTTTTGCAACTTTTTTCACTCCTCATCAACAATTTCTTTTCAGAACTTCATTATGTGTGTTTCTTTTTGTTAGGTACTGTTTGTCATCGGCAGAATTATTTTAGCAACATTTAACTCGAGATTTAGGTAGGTATCTAGTAACGAGTAGCCTACGGGGTTAGGTACCAACCTACGGAGGGTCTGCGATCTACATAATATGCATAGAATAGTACATATCATATTATATAGACGGGTTATCTATACAGAGAGCTGTGATCTGTAACAGAAGGGTATTCTATACAAAATAATAAACCGTTGTGCAGGGATTTAATTTTTATTCATTATTTTCAATAACAAATCTTTGGAATAGAGCATTATAAAAAAATATTAACCCCCCCTCAAAATTTGATATTTCCCGTTTCAAGATACGTAGAATCCGAAAATGGAACAAAAATTACCTTTCCGTCCGCCGTACTTCGCACTTTTCTTTGCTACCATGAACAAAAATTGATGAAATTCTCGTAGGTCCCACTTGGGGTCCAGTTGGTCCGCGAAGCTCGGCGTTACTGTAAGTCCATCTTAACTCTTGAGTACTGAGGTTGGGTCAGTGTGATCCGAGTGTCCTCTGAAGCGCCGAAGTTTTACTGTGAATCACACTTTTCCTCAACCCCCCCCCCCCCTCCTTCTAATCCTCTTGCGCATCTAGGACTACCTTTCAGTGTCACCTTAGACTTTGTACGTTGAAGCACGTCCGGGAAATCACGATTCTGACCCGAACCCAGTAACCGTATACCTTTTTGTAGTCAGTTTCTGACCCGACCCCAGTATCGGCGTTCTTCAAATTCGCGTAACATGATCCATTATCGCCAGTGCATCGCAAGACGTTTGTTGGCGATAACGAGATTACGGAGGAGTTGAGAGTCAAAATCAGGAGGAACCAATACCGGATGAAGACGAAAAGTGATCATGAGGAATTCAGTCAACATGACAATGAGTTCGAGGTTAATGCTGATGATTCTGACTCTGAAGATGATGAATATGAACCAGAACCGCAAAAGCAACAAAATATTAATACACCAGGTTCTCTTGAGTTGAAAAATAAGAAATTTCGGTGGTCCAAGGATATTCCAACTGCTACAAGAAAACATAGAGAAATTTTGGTTATGCAATTATCCGGAGTACGTCCAGGAATCAGAGAAACAGACTCCGAATCAGAGACATTTTCACTTTTTTTTTTTTTAAACGATAAAATCATTTCACTGGTGGTGACCTGCACTAATTTGAAGATGAATGAAGTTAAGAGCAAATTCAAACATGATTATTATGCCAAAGAGACAGAGCCCCGACTAAGTGAGACGATTGGTTATTGTTCATGGCTGGGATTTACAAGGCTTCTCACGCAAAACATACGAGGGATTTGTGGGGAATCGATAGACCTCAAATTTTCATCACATCCATGATTCGGGAGAGAGTTCATTTCCTATTTCGCTGCATAAGATTTGATGATCTCAGCACTTGTGCAGAGAGAAGAGAATTTGACTTGGCAACTTGGAGAGAAGTTTGACAAGGCGTACACTCCACATGAGTCTCTCACCACTGATGAACAGCTCTTTCCGTTGCTTGGGCGTTGTTTCTTCCGCTAGTACCTACCCAAGAAGCCAAAAAGGTATGGTATACAAATATTTGCCATGGCGGAAGCAAGAGTCTATTACATAAAACGTCTGAGGTGTAGGGGAATCAGCCAAATGGGCCATATCATTTTGGGAATAGTGGCCATCTAGAAATTGTGCTTAGATTGGTCCAACCTGTAAAAGGTACTGGTCGAAACCTAACCACAGACCACTGGTGTACCAGCGTACCGCTTGCATAGCCCCTCCTGA